>JACEVL010000072.1:1255000-1330000 GCA_020284085.1 Aporrectodea caliginosa
ACAACTCAGCTATAATAAGTATAATTGACCGTAACGGTGGGAGATGAGACAGCGAGGGAGAGTACTGGCCACCCGTTCTAAAATGCCGAAGCTACGAAAAATGAAATTGCTAACACTTCAAATTCGTGGCAGGTTGTCTTTCATGGCAAGCATAATGGACTTACCTTCTTCTTGTAAGTAGTGATAATAATAGTATCTTTTCTTGAATGAAGCGCCTGACAAAAGCACTGCGCTGTACATTTACATGTTATGACAATTAAGCAATTCACAAGAACACAAATGACAGAAGACATAAATCTTAACTACTAACAGCCTGCAATACACGGCGCTAATAGCAGCCTACAAAGCATGTCCGCCTACGGAGCTCGATCTAGGTACCTCTCGCTCTCTACGCCAATGTGTTATCCAATGCGCTATCGGGCCCCCCAAGTAACAGTAATAGTTTCAGTTTAACGACACTGCATGTGTGATAATAAAGACCATTATGCCTTCCTCCTTCACCCAGGCATGAGACTGACACTGCCAAAGTGTAAGAAAGTTGTGAAGCTTAGGCCTAATAGGTGCATGTTAACCAATTCCATGCAGTGCAGATTGACAATTGTTCGACCAATGACAATTGTTCAGACCAGCAGCAGTTAATCAATGACAAATTAAATGCGGCTGCACCAACCACAATCACTAAATCTCCAAGGAAATTAACATATCTGCTGCAGGAGTTTTTGAAAAAATAGATAGACGTCAGTGTGAAACCTTGTAGGCAGTTGGTGACGGGAGTCGTTCGTTAGAATAGATGATTCAAGGCCGTGGGCATGAATATCGAATAGGTTTTAGTGTTATCGAAAGGGTGAATTATTCTAGTGGACCACGGTACTTCGAGTAGAATATGAGGAGTACATTCAGTCAATCAGTCGGAATTTATATAGTGCCCTTTCAAGTTCTCTACTCAGAGGCGCTCCCGACCCAGGCGGTCCGGAGGAGCAACTGCTGGAAAGAAGAGGAGGGGACCTGCATTGGTGACCAATCTGAGCAAAACCAGGCTTATGTCGCAAAATGCACTACTGATATAAAGGTCAAAATGTGAAAAAATTTAAATTTTTCCAATTTTTGGTTTTTGATAGAAATTAATCAATAAATATGTTTCAAACACATTGAAACTAAAATGTGTGACAAATTTTAATTTTTAGTGGTATTTTTGATGATTTTGAAGTAGCTATTGTCTTAGTTATTCAATGACTTTTCCTGATATACATGTATGTCATTTTCCCGCCATTAATAGCCATGCGTGGCGTAAGGCTAGCATAGCAAGCATGGTATGAATAGAAAGCCCAGACTTCCCTCTAGCCTATCACGGAACCTTTATTCAATGTCTTTTCAAATCTAAACTAATCAGAGCGCTGAACATAGTTTCCAAGAAATTTTGCGTTTGGAAATCATACACAACTTTAAATGCATTTTTCTCGGAATCACAATTGTACAACTGAACCAGATCTGTTACTCATAACTTTGGCCAGGAACATGATAGAACAATAAAGTTTGTGTCATTTTAAAGGAGAGAGATTACCCTCCAAAGCGGTATATGACATTCAAATTGTGAAAAATGCGACTTAAGTCTGGTTTTGGTCACAAGATAATTATATTCTTAGAAATCCTTGGTAACCCTATACTGTCATCTATTTCGTTTTCACAAAACGTGCATCTCTGTGACCACTTGTACCTGATAACACCAACAACAAATGTTCACATGATAATAGCCTGTGCAATAAACTTCGACAATATAAATTTTAGTTTGGAAACACACACGAGCATAATATATTTCGAATCATAGTCGAACAGCAAAGCCATAACGCAATTGTGTACATTTTCAATCAAAATTTAATACTGTTATACAAATTGATACAAGCGTCAAAATCAGGATTCGTTGAAAAAGCATGGCTTCCATCATCATAATCTATGACACTTTAACTGCCAAGAGTTCTTCTGCGATGAACAGCCACTGCATGTTTATCGAGTTAGGACCTTTCTCAGTATGACTCATATTTTCTGTTGTAACAGATGTGTTTGCTCGTTGATCGCTAACGTTAGAACTCATTCACTCGACAGGAATCGCCGTTGCATGCGCCAATATTTTCTACAGCCATTCTGCAGATATCGCGTTGAAGCGGCCACACAAACACTGGTGCGTCATTAAAACGCATCCGAAAGTGTCTGGATGACTTAGAAATTTGAAGGGGGATTTGAGCAGGATTTTTGCCATAGATAAGCAAATAAGTAAGTTAGCAAATGAGTGCGTCAGTGAGTAAATGAGTGAGTGAGTAGGCAAGTAAGTAAATTGGCAATTAAGTAAGTGGTATCGCAGTATCTGCTGCAGCGCACTCATAATTATTGAAGGCATTCATGAGTATTCGATCATTTGTCTTGTGCATAATTATTTATAACGACCGATATAGTTGCAGCATCAGAGTAGATTATTATGGCTACACCCCTAATGAATTACATATACAAACTGTAAAATTAACATGTATCTTCACACAAGGTAACAATTACATAATTATAGTCGTGTATGAGCGTACGTGTATGTATGTATGTATGCATGTATGTACGTCTGTATGCATGCATGTATGTATGTATGTATGTATGTATGTATGTATGTATGTACGTATGTACGTATGCATGTATCTATGCATGTATGTATGTATATATGTATGTATTTATGCCTGCCTGCATGCATGTATGTATGTATATATGTATGTATTTATGCATGCATGCATATATGTATGTATATGTGTAATTGCGTGTGCATGCATTTACCTATGTATATATATGCATGTATGTATTTAAGTGTGCATTCATGCATGTGTGTATACATGTATGTATATATGTGTGCATGTATGTATATATATGTATGTATGTATTTAAGTGTGCATTCATGCATGTGTGTATACATGTATGTATATATGTGTGCATGTATGTATATATATGTATGTATGTATTTAAGTGTGCATTCATGCATGTGTGTATACATGTATGTATATATGTGTGCATGTATGTATATATATGTATGTATGTATTTAAGTGTGCATTCATGCATGTGTGTATACATGTATGTATATATGTGTGCATGTATGTATATATATGCATGTATGTATTTAAGTGTGCATTCATGCATGTGTGTATACATGTATGTATATATGTGTGCATGTGTGTATATATATGTATGCATGCATGTTTGTATGTAACTATGTGTGTATACTGTATAAGTATCTGAACGTTTACATAGCGTCCTTTAAGTACCCCTCAAAAGCCTGAAGCACTTCTACCTAAAACGGTGCGTCACAAGTATAGCTCTGCCTATACGTGTGCTGCATGCATTGCAAAGCCTACACATGAGTGCAAGAGTTTGTTAATGGTGATGGACTGGAAATGTTCTGTCTATGGCTCCCAGTTGAGCCATCACAGCCAACGTCTCCGAAACCGACCAAAATAATAGTTCGCCCAATCAGAATATTATTAGGCGATGATCTCGCCATCGGTCAGATTAAACGCCGCGTCTTCTTCTTCGTTCCCCCTAATTAAGACTAATGTCTAGAAACAGCAGATATTCGTGTATTCGGAAATCAACTGTCTGGTTACATAGGGCAATCATAGTCTATTCCAGTCGAATTTAACGACTTCTATAGCGCCGTTATTATATCATTGTCGAGGACTCATAGGATAATCAATCAATCAATCAATCAGTCAATCAATCAATCAATCAATCAATCAATTCCATTATTGAAGCCATTGAGAAACGAAACAGAAGTTACATGCTTATTTTCCATCGCTTCAAGCGAAATCGTTGTTGATTAAACGGTAATCCTTTTCGAAATCCGATGGGTCAGGCTAGATACAATGATTTTGCAAGTAGAGGAGGAGGATTTTAAATTAAGTTTAGACTTAAATGGCATTGAAGAACTGACACAACGCATAAAATAATGAGAAAGTGAATTCCAGAGTTTTGAACCAGGTACAGAGAACGCCCGAGAGCCCAACATTGCCCTTGGAAAAAACACAACAGTTAAAGTGACCTTCAGCCGACTTTAATGTCCTCTGGCTTAGACATCAGACAATTTTAAAGGGTTCTCTGGGCATTCTTGGCACGTTAGTAGCTGCTATTACTAGGCAATATAAATATCCCTCATGCCATCCATTGTATGATCCTAGGATGGTCCAAAGCTGCGTGTCATGTATCGCAGCTTCAAGAACGGATAACTACTTTGACCCGATGCAATAGGGTCACCGCTTAGACAGACGACAGTAACAGTACTGTCACGGTGTGCTGTATGCAGCTGATCGCAGAAAAAAGAGCAGTTCCTTAAACTAGCTCTGAGAGGCAGCCATAGGTATGATGTGTTAGCGACTTCATTTTCTTATTCTCTACATATGAGGTCGGGTGGCCAGTCCTCTCCCTCGCCGTCTCATCTTCCCACCGACTGTGTACGGTAACTATGGTTGGCTAGATGGTGCAGGTGGAGCAGAAATCTCGTACCAAATTTCTACCCTGGCGGGGATTTGAACCCCCGACTTCTCAGTTGACAGTCCAGCACGCTAACCACTACACTATCAAGCACCACCCCACAGAAAGGTGCTCTATAGTAGTTTCAGTTTAAAGACACTGTGTGATAGCAAAGATCATTAGCGTCGCCCTCCTCCTTTATCCAAGCTTGGGACTGTCAGAGTCCAAAAGTGGCGGAATTGATGCTCTATAAGACTATGCGTGTGGGCTATATATTAAATGCATTGAAACATAAAAGTGATTATAATTCATGAAGAGTAACTCAAGTAGACCTGTGTAATATACTATACGCTTAACCGATGAATACTCAGTTACAGCATAGATTATTGTGCATGAGTATGCAATTATGCATGTATCTGAATCTGAACATGCAGACAGTTAAATAGCGCCTTTTGCAGGACCTGTCAAAGATGAGAAGCCCTTGAAAAGATAGACACCATTGTTTGGCCTAATGAGTAAATACCGATAATGGCCATTATTATTTCCTAAAATAACAGAAATGTGGCTTGTAATCACACAGTCAGAGAAGTGCAAGATTTGTGGTAGCAACCATAAAATTCTGGCCGTGTTGGCTGAGTGTGTTTACTTAACTATCTAAGAATGTAAATATGAATGTATCCATGTAGGCCTATATAATAATATGCGCGTATGTTGCATGCGCACGTATATAAGTAAGTAAGTATATCCTTTATTGAAAAACCAACTGCTAACCGCATTTTGGTGTACAAAATATATGTATGTAGATGTGTAAGTGTAAGCATTCATGCAATTTGTATGTCACAGATACGTCGTCCTGGGAAGGTATTTATTTATTTACGCATTTGATTTAATTAATTGATATGCTTTCAATGCATTAGTCATGCTTTCATACACACAATGCGTGAAACAACCGTCAACCACGTGCGTCAATCCATCCATCCCTGTATGCTCATGTGTATGCATTAATTTTCAAGTGTCACTCGCATAGTACTACTACCGGTACTATTCCTTTATTGCACAAACTCGTTGACACAAACGCAACAAGTTACAATAGCTGCAGCTTAGATATTGACTACATAAAAATAATAGTCAAATGGCTAAGAGGCTAAGGAATTTATTAAAGACTAAGGCCTATGGCTAAAGAAAATGATTGTTCAGCTTAATACACCATAAAAAGCACTCTTGGTATGAAATTTTGATCATCCCTTGCGGTAGGGTGAAAATGTATGTGTGTATGTGTATGTATGTATGTATGTATGTATGTATGTATGTATGTATGTATGTATGTATGTATGTATGTATGTATGTATGTATGTATGTATGTATGTATGTATGTATGTATGTATGTATGTATGTATGTATGTATGTATGTATGTATGTATGCATGTATGTATGTATGTATGTATGTATGTATGTGTATGTATGTATGTATGTATGTATGTATGTATGTATGTATGTATGTATGTATGCATGCATGTATGCGTGTTTGTTTGCTTATCTGCATGTGTGTATAAATATAATGTCTGATGAATGTTGCTTACCATTTCGATCGTCTATCGTAGAGGCCGTGATCCGGACGGCAGAGGAAGTGCCTCGGTGAGCTGCAGTCCTCATCCGTCTCGTTGTCCGATGTAGTCCGTACCGACGTCAGAGGGATCTCCTCCTGGGTCCGTTCGACTGACCGCAGACACGGAGCCCTCCTCTGACCGTGGTCGACCTGATTCCGGGTGAACATCTTCCTCCTCCAATTCTCCACTTCCTCCAAATCCTTCTTCTTCTTCACGTCTTCAATCGTCTCGCATATTCATCCGCAACGATTATCCGAGACTCCGTTTGACTTATTCGTGACCTTCGACGCCGTACCCCTGTGCCACCACCGCAACCACGCAACAGGACCCTCTACGGTCCTCCTCACCCTCCGTCCTTCCGTCGACCGCCCACCCAACGGGCCCAGCGTCGTCTATCCCTCGGCGGGAGAGGCCTCCTCCTCTGGTCGTCGTCGACCGTCGTCCGTTGACCGCCAACACGCAGAAATCCCGGGTGTCGAGATTAATCCGGCGACGCGGGAATAGGAAAGTCATTTAGAATTTCTAATTCTTCGGCGCATATAACTTAAGATCCGGCGGCGCAGCAGGAAATACGACGAAACAGAGAGACAGAGACAGAAGAGGCAGAAGAGGCTGAGACGACGAAAAGACGACTGAAGCATTAGCAGACGAAGCGGACATCTTGAACGGCGCCTGGAGACGAATGGAGGAACGGATGGATGGATGAATGGAGCGATGGAGGGTGGAGACGGAGAGAGGGAGGGAGGGAGCGCGCATCGCATGTATCACGACCGGGAATCACTGACCGACCGACCGACCACCGTCAGACGACACTCGCCGTAGGGTGCCACCGATGATGATAACCTTCATGACGACTGTCTGCTGGAACGCGTCCGTACGTCTCTCCATCCATCCACCCATCCATTCATCCTTGTGTCTGTCCGCCCATCCATCCATCCATCCATCCTTGCACCCATCCATGCATCCATACATCCATGCATTGATGCACCATGCATCCATGCATCCATGCATCCATGCATCCATGCATCCATGCATCCATGCATCCATGCATCCATGCATCCATGCATGCATGCATCCATCCATCCATCCATCCATCCATCCATCCATCCATCCATCCATCCATCCATCCATCCATCCATCCATCCATCCATCCATCCATCCATCTATCATCCATCCATCCATCCATCCATCCATCCATCCATCCATCCATCCATTCATCCATCCACCTGTCTGTTCGTCCTTACATTCATCCACCATCCATAAGTCCGTCCGCCCGTCCATGAATCCATCCAATCATCTAGTATCCATTCGTCCGTCCGTCCCACTATTCATCCATCCATTCATCCTTCCAGCCATCCATCTATCCATCCGTTCGTCCGACTATTTATCCATCTATTTTTCCGTCCGTCCGTCCATGAACAATCCATCCATTATTCTCGGTCAACATCCTAGCCTGGACTTCGGTTAAAACGACGCATGGTTTTTGCACATCTCCTAATTCCAGGTCTATCTCTATAAATATAGACATACATTCATACATTACCCATATGAACAGCTCATCCTTAACGGACGCCTTGTTGCCCAAATACAGGACCTCCACCTCTGGATGTCCTCCAACCGCCTATCTTTAAACTTTGCCAAGACTCAACTAATAATTTGGTTTGGCACCCGCAGCAACTTCTCAAACTTGACTTCACTTTACCTGTCCAGAGGTTTCCATTGCCTTTAGTTCCCTTGAAGAGACGCTATTCAAATTCAAGTAATGAATGAATGAATGAATTAATTAATGCATGCTTTTCTTCTCGTCCAGTGTTCGTGACCAGAGTGTCATCCTTGACAGCACTCCCACGTTCTCGGATCATATTACCAGTCTCATCCCGTTCTTGCTGCTACCATCTGAGGCGCCTTACAGCCATCAGCAGATCAGTCCGGTTTTTACCTCGATTGGTCATACCTTTATCTGTTCTCGCATTGACTACTGCATCTCTCTACTGGTAGGCCTTCCAAAAGCGAGTCCATCCCCTTACAAACCCTTGAGCGCCTCTGATTGGTGTGCACTGCGAGAGGCGCTATATAAATTGGTAGATACAATGCAATACAATACAATCAGTACAAAATGCAGCTACATGTATTAGGCTGATTGCCCGTCTCAGCACGTGGCAGACCCTCTCCGCTGGCTCCCTGTTACTGCTCGTATTCACTTCATGATACTCCTTCCAATTTATAGATCTTACCGGATTCAAGCATTCGTGGCTTCTTTGGATATTAGAATATCTTTCGACATAATCTGCTAGACTCATTGTTGCTAGCGGGTATACCACCCGCTATACTATCTATCTTAGAAAACTGGTAGAGTAAATTATTGGTTAAGGTGCGCTTGGGCAGTTGCTTTCGTACTGCTACTCAGTGACATCTGGTGTGAGACAGGGAAGTGTTTTGTCGCCTTCCCTCTTTAGCATTATTCATTAATTTGTTTGTCATGCGACTGTGTCAACTTCATATATAAGATGTCACATCAGTTCGTTATTTATCGGCTGCTGCTCTACGCGGACGATATGCTGCCGATATGCATTTCTGCTAACGGGTTGCAAACACGCTTGACCTTTGCATGTCTATTTCTAATAATTTGTCTCTACAGTTCAATGCTTCCAAGTCTCATGATTGTAGCCAAACTTGCAATTATTCCCATGAGAGTTGGGAGACGTATCGATTCCTTGGGTGCAAACAATAAAATACCTGGGTGTGGTGATTAACCATGGTTAATCGCTTAATTTTAACACGGAACCGGCAAGACGATATTTTTTACTCTGCTTGCAAATGCATCTACGCACGTGCCAAAGATACATCTATCTTTACAAGGGAGCTAATGCTTACCAATATTTATTTACGCCTCAGCCGTAGCTAAATACACGGTGAGACATGAACTAAACTTATGCTGGAACTCTGTTTATAAGAAAGTTATTTGGTTTTAATAAATGGGAATCTGTTAAAGACTTCATCTGTGGCTTTGGCAGATTAGACTTACATCAGACTTGTATGCCAGACTTTAAACTTAGACTTCGAGACCGAGACTGTTGGACCGATACAGTGGGAACCAAGATCGAGACACAAGGTCCGAGACAGTTCAAGACAGTTCAAGACTGAGGCTTTTCGGCATTTTTTCCACAGGTTAGCATAGATTTCAGAATAAACAATAAAACATCTAAAAAGTAAACAACTCATGTACCTGTTTCCCAACTTGCCTATAATACTAGTCTATTTACTAATACGCCTATTAGCTTCTTCTGCAATGTTGGTGAATTTGGATTGCCTACGAAAATTCTTTTCCTCGCAACTACTGTATATAGCATTACATTTTATGAATACGAGATTCTCAAGCCTAGACGTGTACAGAAGTCCACTATGACTGAAACTTTCTACATTAGCTGAAATTGCAGGTATGCTGAACGTTTGTTCCATAAGAGGCGAAGAATCTCAAACTTCTTGTATTCCGTTAAAATTGTCCATACATTAGTAGTAGGCTACTAGTAGAGACTGGTGTACAAATTGTGTGTCCTGCTATTCAATAACAATGACACCATCAAAGGCGAGCCTGTCGGAACTAAGGCAGTTTGCGCGAAAACTATGGAGACCGCTTCTACAAGAGAACACGACTTTCTCTTCAAGACAGTTTCCAAAAAGTCAAGAACTGACCGCGAGACCGTGACCGATACAATAGGTTCCGAGACGAGACCAAAGCATCAAAAACCATCCTTAAGACCGAGACTGCGAGTCTCGAGACCATTCAACTCTGACTTACATTGCGTTATTTAGAAACGTCGCATGACGTTCCATTGGCGACTAGTTTACTCGATATCTAATTTTCTCCAGAATATTTTATGGGGTTACGCTGGTTAGCATTTCTTTGTGATTCCGAACTCGCCGGCATCTTGAATGGCGAATCCAGTTGCTAATGACTTTTATGCACATTTTCGCAGTCTGTGTGTTTGTACGCATTTAAACAACTTCAGATTTTGACAGAACTCTTCAATGTGCAAGAGCACTTTTATCTTGTTATTTTGGGGGTTGGGGACGGGAATACACCTAATGGGGAAGGGACTGCAATGGGGACAGGCCTAATGGGGATGGGGTGGGGAAGGAGACAAATTTTGCCCGCGTGTCACTCTCTAATTCATACATAGATAGACAGATATGCATAACATAAAAATACAGTCATTATGTCATACATGCACACGTGCATACATGCATACATTCTACATGCATACATATAAATATACATGCACAAATGCAAGCACACATGCATACATACATGTACTCTCATACATATATACGCACATGCATGCATGCATAGCCTACATGCATACAGACATACAATACATACATGCATACATAGGGCCTACGCACATACATACGCACGTGCGCGCAGTCTGTCGTTTATCCGTGACGTTGCGCTGGTGGTAGTGGTGATGCTGGTGGTGGTAGTGGTGGTGGTGGAGGTGGTGTCGTGGTGGCGATGAATGCTTTGGTATTTGCACGGGAACTCCAATATCGGAAGGCAATATTTCCCGGCGAATCATCGACTTGGTGCGTATTATGACCGAAATGGGACAGCGCATAACCGGGCGAACATTATCGCCGTTAACAATAAGTACTGATGGAGATAATCAGTAAACGAATACGTGGCCAATATTTGGCCAATATCGCTGAACGTGGCTGCAGCGGAACCCGGCGAGCAGCTAAAGACCCGCCCAGCATCGCCGCTGGATGAAATTTCGCAGCGGATATCATATCGGAGTCCACACCAACCAGCGAAGCAGCCCCGAGATCGGACGCCGCGACGTAATACGGACAAATTGGATTGAGATCCCTCGACTGTGTATTTGTCCGTGAAATGTTTGTGATTTCATTTGAATGAAGAGCGAAAATGACATCTGATATACGCCGGGAGGGATGCGAATTAGCACCCGATTTCAAGGATTCCTCCAGTCGCCCGGATGAGTCCCATACAAGACGAATTCCGGTTGAGAAAGGCCTTTCGGATGTCTGCTATAACAACGATCGCTAACCCGTGAATAAGTTCATTAGCTTTCATAATATTCGACCGAAGCCAATTTTCACGAGAGAAATAGAGACGCTAGATGCGCCAATGCCTTGTCCGCATGACTGTTTCCCCGAGCTTCGGGAAGGCCTGCTGGATCCCAATTTCGCGACTATTGTTAAGAACAATGCATAATATGGGTCCATTACTGCATATGGTATTTTTTAATTCGAATATAATGTAATGTAAATCTAAAAAATGTCTCAGTCCGCATAAGGGAGATCAGCTTCATCACTGGATAATTCAAAGACGCAGTGACACCAAAATGAAATTATAGGCCTAGATGTCAACCGTCTGTCTATCTAGTCATAATGTGGTCCACAGTCAGACATTACTGGCCGATTACAATAAACGCACTCTCCTGTCTAGTTGCAGCCAACAAAGAGAACATAATTTTGGATGCAAGAAAATAGGCCTATAAGTTTGTTACTCAGACCCTTTTACTATCCTTGCTTTCTTACATCTATTCTGCAGTTGACAAATCGCAACTCACTTTACTGCTGCCTTTGACATGTTTGACCATGACATTCTATTACAACGTCTTGAGATTTATTTTGGTTTAAGTGGCCCTCCTCTTCTCTGGCCTCGGCCGTACCTCTCAGGCCGCACTTAAATGGCTATTTGTGGTGATAATAGGACCGCTTGGGTTGTCGTCAAACTTGGTGTCCCTCTGGGCTGTCCCTCAGGGCTCTGTTTTAGGCCCGCTCTTATAATTTATATCTTCTCTATACGGCTGACATTCCTGCTCTCTTCTAAATATTCATTATGCTGATGATGTACACTGTTGTACAGGCCTTAGTTCGTGGCCTCCCTCTGCCCAGCTCGCCCTACAAGCAACTATTACGGGCAGACTTTAAACAGGCTGTCGAGTAGTACCTCATTTATTGGCCTATTACTCATCTCAGTCATAAGAACGAAAATATCCGGCTTTGAAGAATTATAATAAATTAAGAAATATTATATTTGCGAAAATACTTTATCTTGTCGCTCCAATTACAAACACCATCCATCTTACCACCTATGTGCTCCTTGAATCTGATTTTGAAGTTAACCTGAACTTACCTTTAGAAATCCTGAGTGGCCGAGTGGGTTGGTAGCCCGCTCTCCACGCCGGCGCCCCGGGTTCGATTCCCGGTCGGTCGGTTTATCAGAGATTAATTTCTCGGATCTTTACTGCGGGTGGCTCGGTCGCAATATAAACGTGGAGTACAATACATTACAATACAACACAACACAATACAACTGGGGCGCGGTGGTGTAGGGGTATGTTCGGTGCCTTGCAGCCGGAGGGTTGCGGGTTCGAATCCACCTCAAGCCGCCGCGTAGGGACCCTGGGCAAGTCCTTCACTCGCAATTGCTCATGCGCTTCGGCGTGAAACTCCGATTCAGTGTCCGCGCAGTAGTCGGGAGCGCCTCTGAATGGGCAATCTGGTAGGGGCGCTATAACAAGTGTTCAAATACAATACAATACAATACAATACCTTAAATCTGGATTTTGGACCTAACTTGACCTTATCTTTGGATCTGGAAAAAGAACCTAACCTGACCTGCCTCAGTCGTTTTTCAGTGTGTGCCTGAGAATAAATAAACTGGCTTCAATGACTAGCTTGGTTGAGAGCTAAATAAATCCGGAGATAACGATAATGATCACAAATGTTACCTGTGTATGTTGATATGGAACCAAAGCTGACCATTTATGATGTCTTTCGGAAACTGGATTTCGACCGAACTGATCCAACGGATCAGGATCCTTGACTACGATCTCACTTGAAATGATCATCTACTAATGCATTGTGCTCTAGTAATCATTATTAGGTTAGATTAGACTAGAACCGATTGGATTAAATTAGATTCGACTGGATTCAATTCAATTTCGATTCAATCCCAAACCTTTTATTGATACGGACTCACCAAGCTTCATCTCTTGCTATCTCTCAACAGGTCTTTCACTCATAACTGAAAAGAGTGCTCTTTCAGAAATCTTAACCTGATTTATACTCCTCCCCTAACCCCTCTAGCCGCTTCAATTCTAAGCACCAACCACCGTAACTGTCTGACTCTCTGCCTTTTTACCCTTCGGACCTTGACCCGAAACCGATGTTAACTCTACCTGCCTATCGATTTTGTCTGGACTGAGCGCCTGTGAATAAGCTGATTCACACGACTTTTTTAGGCGTGCTGTGGAAACCTCAAGGTTACGATTACGATTTGAGAGCGAAGAATTGGAGAGTGATTGGTAGCGGTCAGTGTTCTTTGGGTCTCGTGTCCACCTAAATCGACAATAGAATTCGAGTCAGTTGCCGAGAAAACAATTCTTCACGAGGATCATCCCGTGACCCAATTCAGGCAGCAATCGCTGTCCTTGCCGTGATGGGATCGATGTTTACGAGGAAACGGGGTAAACACAGCAGGAGAGGGAAAATGGAAGAATGGATGGATGGGTGGGTGAGTGGGCGGATGGATAGATGGACGATGGATGGATGGATGGATTGATGGGTTGATAGATAGATAAATGCACGGAAGGCAGAAAAAAGAAGGAAATAAAGGAAGATAGAAAGAAAAGATTGAAAGAAGAAATGAGGAATAAGGATAGAAGGAAGGAAGGAAATGAGGAAATCAGGTATATAAAGAAGAAGGAAGGGCGTTGAAAGAAGGAAGGAAGGAAGGAAGGAAGGAAGGAAGGAAGGAAGAGAGATGGGTAGGAAAGCAGAAGAGGACGGATGGAATGAAAATATTGGAATGAAAGAAGGAACGAAAGGAGGAGGAAAGGAAAGAACGAAGGAAGGAACAATGGATGGAAAGAGGGCAGAAATTATTCAAGAATGTAATATACTGTAATGTAGTTGAACATTTATATAGCGCCCCTTCAACACATCTACTCAGAGACTCTCTCTGCGCTAGCCTATGTGATGTTAAATGTCACTACGACGAATATATTACACCATTTAGCTAAGCAATACATAGTAAGCTGAAAGAGTCACCAGTGGCGGACCCACGAATACACGTGGAACCAACCCACGGAAGGATTAACTGAATAAATAACTGATGAATAAATGAATGAAAGAAGGTAGGGAGGAATGAAGGAAGGAAGGAAGGAAGGAAGGAAGGAAAAAAGGAAGGAAAGAAGAAAGGAAAGGAAGGAAGGAAGGAAGGAAGGAAGGAAGGAAGGAAGGAAGGAAGGAAGGAAGGAAGGAAAAAAGGAGGGAGGGAGGGAGGGAGGGAAGGAAGGAAGGAAGGAAAGAAGGAAGGAAGGAAGGAAGGACTGTAGGCTGGAATGAGGGAGTGGCAAGGCAGGAAGAGAGGCTGTCGAGGTCCCTTCGGTGAAGGTGGTCAATCGATCGCAGTCATAACATGACCTACAGCATATTTCTCTTCTCTCCAACGTCACATAATACGAATTCGATACTTGGACTCCAATCCATGCCTCTTCTTTGTCGTCATCATGTCTTTGTTTGACTGCCCTCGTCCGCTTAGTTATCTTCCGCCCTCTTCTTCCGTTTGCGCTGTCCCCCACCTCCTCCGTTTATACCCGTAACCCGACTCCTTACCCTACCCATCATCTCTCAAGGCCCATCGCGTCTTTAGCCAACTACTGATCGCTGTCAAGTCCTCAAAAAAATTTCATCTCAAATTTCCTACCCATCTCCTTCCAATCCATCCCTACCAATCGCCTTTCTAACCACATACCCATCGCTAGTCAAATCGCCGCGCTACTCCTCTAACCTTGCCCTCTTTCCTCTGACCTTGACATCTTCTAGTACAACATCTCTTCCCTCCTCAAGCCCTTTACCGCTATAATCATCCGTTTCTTTCTCTTTCAGTCTTACCCTTTCTACCTTGTATACTCCCCTTCATAACCGTAGTGGCCGATTGGTTAGAGCAGTCAGCCTGTAACGCGAAGAATACGGGTTCGATCCTCGTCGGAGGCGGTTACTGTGTAGGGACCTTGAGCAAGTCCTTCGCGCACAATAGCTCTGCAATATAATTGCATCTGCTCCATCGAGGCGTGTGCACTTCTGAACTTTGGAAGAAGGGCAATATCAAATGCAGTTAAATTGTATTGTTTTGCATAACCGTCCGAATTCTCTTCCCCGATTCTTCTTCCACCATCGTACAGTACTCTTCAGTCCTGCCTCATTCTCTTCTCTTCCTCTCCACCTGCCTTTGTTTTCCACCTCTTCCCTCTACCGTCCACTGGACGCAGCATCCCGACATCCCGGGTCGCCTCCGCTGCTGCTGATGCTGCGGGTTTCAGAGGCCGCATCGTGGAACGACGTGCAACCAGACGGAATTGGACCTGCCATAAGATGACGGATGCATATTGTTGCCTGTCCATATGCAGACCGTCTTACATCCATCCATCCATTCATCCGTCCATTCAGCTATCCATTCATCCATCCATTCTGTCGTACTAGACGTAACAACAGCAGGTTACACAGAAGAGCAATGTCTGCCAACCGTCAATACTCATGTGGCAGCAACGTTCATCGGCATAACTCAACTGGTAGTGAATTATATTGTATACATGCATGCATGTATGTATGTATGTATATATGTATGTATGCATGTATGTATGTATGTATGTGTGCAGGTATCAGTGGCGGCGCTACAGCAGGTCGCAGCAGGTCATTTGACCTGCTTATTTTACTCCCGACCTGCTTAATGACCTGCCTAACAAATTTTGGAATTTTTAATATCTTCTTTAGCCTACATTTCAAACATCAACATCTCTCCCATAAGATCACTATTGCAATAATTTAGATTCTAAATTATTGCAATAGTGATCTTATGGCAGAGAATTTTAGATCTAAACGACTTTATTACGTTTTATCTAGTATGTCAATAGAAGTCTATGTTGTAAACTCTAGAATTTCTTAAATAGGCCCTATTCTTTGCCGCCGTTGCGTCAGAAATTTGTGGAAACAAAATACAATAATATTATTGCGTCGTCAATTACTTCGCGAAACTAACCAGTACTATACCACTCCTTGGAATTTTCCCCAACATCTTGGGAGTTTGGGGTCGACTTTGGATCTGGGGATTTTACATAGCAATCTTGGGATTTTTTCTAAGGTCTACAGACTAGTTTTTACCGTACTTTCCAACAGTGGCAGCAAATCAGATTAGGAAAAACTCGCTCAGTGTGAAAGACGTTTATTATTATTGTAACCTGTAAAACATTGTAAATTTTTAATGCTCCGTTTTTTCTTTGTCAGTTCTTAGATCGGCATTTTTGTGAACAATTGTGATTGTTAAAACGCATTTCATATTTCATCACAACATTTTTCTTTCCAGTAACTTGGAATTTTTGGTACGATTTTGGCCAATCTTGGGAATTTCTTTGGAAAATCTGGGAATTTCTGTAAATGGACAGTGGTACAGTAGCACTGAAACTAACCTTTTCAGTTGTTTTACGAATTGTATTAACGTTATATACATTAGCAAAGAAATAAAGAAATAAGAATGAAGAGCTGCAACATTGAAAATTTCTTCGGAAATAAATTTAGCGGAAAACGCATTAAGCAGAATGATATGACTGTTATTGCCGATGTTGGTGTTGTTCTGAACGATAATAATGCTAGCGAATTGCAGAATGTAAACGATGTTTCTGCAAATGTTAAAAACGTGGGTCTTGAGACTCGTGCGTCTTATTAGCATAGACTACATGTTGATGATGTTCTGAGTAGCTGATCAGTAGGCCTATTTCCAAATCTAGTAAAGTAACTAAAGTTTAACGTTTTAATGCTGATCGAATTCTTTTAAATTTATCTGAATATGCTACAATAATTGGGCTATAAGCGTTCAACAATCATTTTCTTTGTTGTATGTATGTATATATATATATATATATATATATATATATATATATATATATATATATATATATATATATATAAAGTTATGCTGCTTGATCCGTCAAACTCAAACATTAATTTCTTCGACCTGCTGAATAATGACCCTGACGCGACCTGCTGAAATTGCATACCTGGCGCCGCCACTGGCAGGTATGTATGTATGTATGCATGTATGTATGTATGTATGTATGTATGTATGTATGTATGTATGTATGTATGTATGTATGTATGTATGTATGTATGTATGTATGTATGTATGTATGTATGTATGTAGGCACACTGTATGTACGTATATGCACGTATGTATGCAAGTGTGTATGGATGTATATGTATGTATGTATGTATGCATGCATTTATGTGTGTATGTATGTGTGCGTGTCTGCCTGTATCTGGCTATCTATACTGTATGACGTATTCTGAGGACTTCACTAATGCACTTAAAACATGGTGATATAACTGATCTAAACAGGTGCAACTTGAGACTTAGACAGGTTAAACTTAAAATGTTTCTGAAACAGAGCGTATTTGCATGTGGTAGACTGACTCCGAAGTATGATACAACAGCCCCATATACGACAGCGAAGGACCATCAAATCCCCATGGGAAGGTGAACGTAACGATCAACATTACCATCGCCTTATTTATATTCAGTGATATGTCACCAGACCCTGGGTCTTTAATGTAATGAAGAGGGATCACTCTGTACGGATTGATCTTGTGAATATTGACCCGATTCGGGCCTTCTTTTGGCGCGCCATCGGTTGATGCCTAGTGCATTGGACACCGGCGCTTTAGAAGTTACTAAGTAATAATAAGTGTGTGTGAGAGAGAGAGAGAGAGAGAGAGAGAGAGAGAGAGAGAGAGAGAGAGAGAGAGAGAGAGAGAGAGAGAGAGAGAGAGAGAGAGAGAGAGAGAGAGAGAGAGAGAGAGAGAGAGAGAGAGAGAGAGAGAGAGAGAGAGAGAGAGAGAGAGAGAGAGAGAGAGAGAGAGAGAGAGAGAGAGAGAGAGAGAGCAACGAACGTACTCAGGGCCTGATTTAAACATGGGCTACATGGGGGCCAGTCCAGAGTCCCACCACTTAGGGGCCCACCAGTTGCAATTTTATTTTTTGTGTCCTTCACTGCAAGTATCATCTGACTAGAGAAGCGATTCTAAGAGTGACTAGTGACTAGATCTGAGTGGTGGGCTTCTGAATGACCACTATACTAAATAATCATTATTTTTAGGCATGGAATTTTTGTACCTGTCGGAGACTGCGCATCAACAAGGGGACAAAATCGGCTTCACAAAAGGGTCCCACCATATTGGGTGCCCATAGGCCCCTACACTCTAAACCCAGTCCTGAACGTGCTTCATAAGTAGACACGTTGTATGAGAGTGGCCACACTGCCGAAGAGTGAGCAGTGTGTACAGCCATTGTAAGGAACCGCTGTCATGTGCAGAGCGAGTGAGCAGCAAAAGGCGCAGTTCATGCGTGACATTTGCACTGCACTCCAGCGTAAGCACTCATGTGCAACGTGGCGCGGATGAACCCAAGCACTCACTGATAAGTAGCAGCCGATTTGGGGGAGGGGTTCGTTCGATGGACGGGACAAAGCCCCACTCCTCTTCCCCAGATGTCGCTTCCTCTTTCGCTTCAAGACAAATGACGCGAAACAATCCAGGATATTTTTAGCAGATTTATAGAACTCGATATTAGAAGAATTAAACATAACTAAAACAAATAAACATTGAAGCGCGCAAGTACTGTAATGCGCACGTTGTGTTGGAATGTAACAGATTTATTTAGCACTCAACTTAAAGAGCTACTCAGAATACTTCCAACCCCGGAAGTCTCACCTATGATGCATATTAGGGATAGTTAAATGGCAACACTCTTGCCTGAAGAGCAACTAGATCTTGAAAGACGCGATTCGATACCCGTAACCCCCTCTAGGTCGACACAGCCTTCCACTCCCTGGGGACAGGCCCGGGCAACTGTATAATGAGTGGGCACCTAACAGGCTGCCAAAAGGTGTGTTTGATAAGATCATGAAATTTGTACTATCGTGTTTAAATGTGACTTACTGCGGTTTATCAATGAGCTTGTCTACAGACATGAATATTGTTATTGTCATTATTTAAGACAAGAGCCACATTGCGGGTCCACAATGGACGCAATGAACGAGACTGTCTTGAGAGATAAGCTTACACAATATTCGAAGGGCATAATAATAATGTTTATAGAGAAGAGGAGATAGAGACTTTTATGTGAAGGCAGGTCAAAGCCGAGATGCTGCTGAGGACCAATATTATTGGTTTCCTAAAACTAAGACACTGATAGATATTGAGAACGAAGCATAGAAATATTATATGCTCTGGGCTGAAGCCGGAACTAGGTACATGTAATAGGTTTTGGTAGACATAATTCACTAAATTTGTAGGCCTACATGTAAGCAGTGCCGTCTTAACAGTAGTAGGCCCTCGGCAAAGCAATGCACTGGAACCCTGACCTCCCATGGACATAAAAAATTAAACCGTCAATGAAATCAAACCTATAGATGCATTGTACTTTCAACATCCACTCTGTAACGAAATAAATGTTTAAACATAAAGAAACATATTGTAGAGCGAAGACTGATCAACATAAACGTTCATCTGGTCAATTTTAATTTGGGGCCACTGAATCGTGGGTCCCTGACGACTGCCCACATGGGCGTAGCCAGAAAAAATTTGGGGTTTCAGATTTGGGGGGGGTACATTGGAAATGGTTGCAAAAGTTCAGGTTTTTTGTATTTTGCATGTAAAAGCATGTAAAAAATGTTGGAAACTTATTTGGGAATGGGGGGGGGGGGTTGAACCTGTAAAACCCCCACCTAAATACGCCCATGACTGCCCATCGTGCCCGTGCCTTAAGACCGCAATACAAGTAGGCTAAGTGAGCGAATTAATAAAAATTGCACACGCACTTAAAATGAAAATGCAAACGAAGAAAACCGCTTCTCGAATATCTTGGCAGTGTAAATCATCATACATGGGGGAAGGGCTAAGGAAAACATTGGGAGATGTATAGGGATGGATCAGTGCTTTTAAAGCAGCTCTAAGTTAGTGACTAATGCAAAAAACGCCGATCGCATGCAATTACCTACAACATAGCATCTCATTATGGGCGCCATACAGGCTACTGATTGATTCAGTGGGAGAAATCGGTGCTAGCCACCCAACAATAAACAAGCGGCACTTTCCCCGTTTTATTGGTTTGCCAATTTGGACCAGTCTCGCCAGGATTTGAACCTCGAATGCAAAGGTCGTTGGTCGCGTCGTTATCTCTCGTTTACTACCACCAGAAACAAATCCCAGCATTTGCGACGTAGGCCTGCCGAAATGAAAATAAATTACGCAGCGACGCTTCGGCCAGAACACCGCATAAAACATCTGCGACAGCCTTCACCAAGTGGCCTCCAGAATTCCATAGATATGCCAGGCTCTCGTTTCGCTGGAAGCCACCTCAGCAGTGCGACCATTCTCCATTTTCAGGAATCCCAAGCTCTAGCCAGAAAAATCCCAAGATTGGCCAGAAGTGTACCTACAAATCCCCAAGTTACTGAAAAGGAAAAAGTTGTGATGAAATATGAAATGCGTTTTAACAATCACAATTATTCACAAAAATGCCTAGCTAAGAACTGGCAAAGAAAAACCGGAGCATAGCATTGAATTAGCAAATTACAAGTAACAATAATAATAAACGTCTTTCACTGAGCGAGTTTTTTCTAATCTGATTAGCTGCCACTGTTGAAAAGTACGGTAAAAACTAGTCTGTAGACCTTAGAAAAAATCCCTAGATTGCTATGCAAAATCTCCAGATCCCAAGCCGACCCCAAAATCCCATGATCTTGGGAAAAATCCCAAGGAGTGGTCACACTGCACCTCAGTGCCCGTAGCCACTCGTCAGTTTATTACTTATTGACCGCCCATCGCTGATATATATCTATGTACATTTCTCATGAAACTGGCGCTGACTACTGATAGCCCGAGTGTTGACTGAGAAAACCAGGAGTCGACTGTCGTGTAAACCTATTAAAATACTGAAACAGCAAAGACTCCACATAACGACTCACAGTTTGATTGCTAACACAACAAGGAATATAATTTTCCAAGTAACTATGACTTCAACCAATTTTTAAAGCCTACTTGTATTCGGAGCGCGTTTCTCGCAAATTAACTTTTCCGACTTTTGAAGGTTTTATCGAGTGCTTCACAAATTTCTGCCTGCCTGGTCAATGTCGTTGTTCCTATGGCTATGTAATTGTAGCCTACATTGGTTCGCACAAGGTCACCAACGAACTGGAAGCACTTCTCTATATTTATCTCGGTCGAAATACTGGAGTCTTGAAACCTCGCTTGTATCAGATACCTCCACTCTACCTCAACTCCGTCTCCTCTCCTTTCACCAATTAAGACCTAGAGCACACAATCATAATTGTTCTCCCACCCAAAGACAACTCTAAATTTATTCCCAGACCCTTATATAAAAATATTTACTGGTTTATTCTAAAATTGTCTAATTACTTTTATTATCCATTATCACTCATGTTAGCATTTCTCCGTTTCTGTCAGACTGTTTTTCTCAATAAAACGAGTATAATATATACTATACAATAATATCATATATACTATATATATATATATATATATATATATATATATATATATATATATATATATATATAATATTATATACACCACACAATACGCAACCATACGACAGAACATCGATGACGCTGAGCTATTGTGAGAGAACCTCAACTAGCTCAAGATCCCTACACAGCTAACCATACGTCTGAATGGAGGCTCGAACTCGTACTCTTCGCATTACAGGCCAAGCATCTAACCAATCGGCTACAGTAAAGCGCAGGATGTAACGATCCATAGCAGTCTCTAAGAATGTACGAAAGATCCGAGCAGACACGTCTAATGAATCACAATAACAAAGATCAATTGATTGTTCACCTGGGATTACTCGATCCGGGCATTGGATATTCGCGACCGCCTCATTGGATATGCGGAACTAAATCTCGTAGATTCACCTCATTCTTTATGGCGATCACCAAAGCAGGCGAACTATACGTAGGCTACAACTGCTTCATGTCTTACCTATCTATTCAATGTGCATCCTCTTCCATTTTGAAAATAAACAATTCAATTCAATTCAATTTTATTGTTTCCAACATAAAACAACATAACAAACATAACGATTGATCACAACTCCATCATGACTAAAAGGTAAATCATATTTAAGTAGTGAAGGAGATAAATGATCAAAATAGAATATAAACCAATTAGTCAGGAGGTACAGTATACATAAATTACAAAAACTAACGTAAGTAAGATGATGTGGGAGCAACAGGCACTCCAAAGGGACAAGTCCCGCTAAGAGGGGGCGTAAATTGCACTGCAGAAAAATTAAAAGATCACGGAGGTTAGGCTATTGGTAATCAGAATTAGGGGAACTCTGTCTCGTGTATTAGAGGTGGTATACGGTAAAAGTAACAGCTATACAGTAAAGCAACGTTTTGGCGTTTTTGAGACTATCCTTAACCACATTTAATGTTGTATCGTTTGAGCGGTTTTTGGTGTTTTCTCTTTGGCGTTTTTGAGACTATCCTTAATCTAATGATCAAGTGATTTCTATAGCGCCGTCCAGTAGAGTAGTCGGGAACCAATTTGAGGGTATCCATTGGACATGGTCGCAAAAGTAACGTTGTTTGTATTTTGCATATAAAAGCAAATTACAAAAATTTTGGGAAATTAATGGGGGGTGGGGTTGAACCCGTAACCTCCCCCAAATACGCCCATGGAGCCGTTACCGTAATGCACAAAGCATCGAATGATGGTCGCTTCAAGGGAAATTGTTAGACTAGCTGATCGAAATTCAATAGGTCAATGACACTAGAAGTCAGGCTCCTCTCCGGAGCTTTGGCGTTTCTACGATATACCGTCTTTCCTCGGGGCCTGTCTCCAATCCGTGTCCATTGTGCAACCCCACATGCGCCTTGTTAGCCTATATTTCGCAGATCAGCAACAAATACGCTGTTACCGGTTGTTCTTCGGTATTGTTTCTGTGTCGTAACAACAAGACCTGCTAAAGAAGAAACACGCTGAAGGGGCAAACGTCTGAGACGAAGTTAAACGATAAGAGAGTCAGAGGCGATACATCTCGATC
The DNA here is from genome assembly GCA_020284085.1 of Aporrectodea caliginosa. Classification (NCBI taxonomy): domain Eukaryota; kingdom Metazoa; phylum Annelida; class Clitellata; order Crassiclitellata; family Lumbricidae; genus Aporrectodea; species Aporrectodea caliginosa. The sequence continues at coordinate 1,278,255 of JACEVL010000072.1, forward strand.
AGAACCAGCGGAGGACGATTCCTTAACGCGCCAGATACGATATTACACGAGAGTCCCATCGATCATCCAACGCGACAATAAACTTTCGGAGAAAATATACGACTCTTCCAAATTGAAAAGAACATCGAGAAGTTTAGCCTAACATGCGAATTGCATCATTTATCAGACGACACAGCAAAACGGAAGAGGCCGATATACACACTGTAGCCTACGTGCTTGTCAAAAATACCAGGGGGTAGAAAATTTTAGATTACCAAGTAGGCCTACACGAACGCATGTCATATCTAATGTCGTTAACCCTCGGGCTACCAAGGGGGGTGGTTGCCACCCCCTAGGTTTTTTTCATCTCAAACTTTTTCCGTATGAAATAAAAATTTGACCTTTTAGGTAGCTGTAGGGGGTTCATTTACACACGTTTTGAGGTAAAATGTGAGATGATATCTCACACCGTTCAAGAGTTATACCCAATAAACCAGAGGCACCAGGGGGTTGATACCACCCCCCCTAGATTTTTGTCTATATCTTATCCGTCATTTAATATTAAGAGACACAAATTTTACCATTCTATAGAGGGAATGTGGGGCTACATTTCTATGGTCACTGAGTTGACCTGAGACAACCAGAAGTGCTCAAAATAAATAATAATACGCGTAATATGCGTGAAAAATGGCTGAATGGAAGGACTCCCCCCTTAGTTTTTGTCTGTAGTGTATTCATTTGTCTTCCTGGAAGAGAAACAAAGATACCATTCTTTAGAGGGAATGAAGGGCTTCATTTGCATACCTACATCTTTGTCTTTTGAATACCGGAAGTGATCAAAATAAATAATAATACGCGTAATCTGTGTGAAAATGGCTGAATACAGCATTACAACGTAAACCGATATATATGTATGGATATATATGTATGGATGTACATTTATACTATATAAACATGTGTAGGGATGATTTTGTGTATCTTTTATACATAGATTAGTTTCAAAACACACATAATCTTATATTTGTTTATCCAAAAAGTACAAAATGTACGCAATAATATACAATATTGCTAATTAATGGGTTCCGTTGTTAAAAGTGATGTAATTTCGAGGTGCATTCACATAATGTACAACTAAATATACCATTCTGTGCAGAAATGAATGCTGAATCCAATGCTATATTACAAGTTATGATATGTAAAACCAAATACGAAATCCAGGGGGGGTGGTAACCACCCCCCTTGGTAGTCCGTGTTACAAAAAAGCTTGGTAGCCCTAGGGTTAATATGTTGCTCACAAAATAACTGGGGACTCGTCAGCAGGGCCTCCAGTATTTGGAATTTTTCCCATGGGGGAGGGGGGTTCCATAGTGTAGTGGTAACATCACTGGCGTGAAGAGCAGTAGGTAGCGGGATCGCTTCCCGGAGGCTACCCTCCAAAATGTCCATTCAGCTATCATTGCGAGATGGCGCATTGGTAAAATGAGATGTAGGACGTGATTGGCGCCTTGCATGGCTGCCGAATAGTTAACTTCGGCTCCTGTAATAACTTGTGATCATCCGTTCATACTGCTCCGTGCAGATTTCACCTCGTTGGTCTAGTTGTTTCCGTGCCGGACTGTCAAACCAGAGATCCGGGCTTCAAAGTTCAAACTCCCTTCAGGCAAAAATTTTGAAAGATCTGCGCCACTTGTTCCTACAGCGCATTCAGCCTTAAAATGACCACACACACAGAACACACTGTCGGTAGGAAGATTAGGTAGCGAGGGAGAGGACTGGGTAAAAGAACTCGTAAGCCGACACTAACCTAATGGAAGTCGCCAACACTTCACACCCATGGCTGCCTGTGGGGCTTCCCTTAATGGACTGCCTTTGACAGCCTTTTGTTCTATCGGGTGTACAGCACGTTAACACATAACACACATGAACAACATACTGAGTATTATATTGAAACTGCATCAAGTTTTAGAGGTAATAATGTCTTGAAATTATCACATATAAAAGGATACTTACATCTGTATCTGCATAGTAGTAACTACTACAAGTATATATATATAGTCAGTTCTTTGTATAAATAAATATTGACAATCAAATATAGATAACAATGAAATTGATAGAAGTTTTAGCTTAACAACAATAACAATAACAAGCCACTGAGCGGATGCAGGTTGAGCATTGAGAACAATTGGCATAATCAGATCCTTCACTATAATTGTCTATTTACAGGCCTATAATAATACTATAGGAACGCTTTGTCCTTTCGCCCCTTTTGTCTTTTAGTTGGACAAACTGTTGTAGTGGTTGGTTGTGATGCCTCGTTTTTAGTATCTTGTTGACTTCACGGATACTCGGTCTTCTCTGTTCCATCTATGTTAGGGTGGTCCAGTAACCATACAGAAATGTTTAAGTTTGTGGATTCATTTCTCCACAAGACTAATTTTTGTCCACTGGGGATAGACAGTTTGCCTGTTAAATTTCAGCCTGACTGTACAACATCTAGAGGTCAACCCATTCGCAAAGCATCGCAAGAATTTCCCACCTCCATTCAAGACAGCTCTCATATAATTGATTAACCATTGCGGAACAATTCATCTGTTTTTGTTGAGATAACATAAAAACTGTCGAATGGGTTGACCTCTAAATTTTATTTGTTTTCATTAAAAGTTTGCATGATTGTTATAATCATGATAAAGAACAAAACTAGCCTTGTGGACAACTGAAATCTGTTACAGGATTTGGGTGGACCACCCTACTCTATGTGCATCAACTTCTGCCTTGTTCTTACCAACCTGAAATCACAACCGCAAAATTACCACAGAGTAATTATATCGTAATGTAAATGTACGTATGTATGTATGAATGAATGTATCGCGACACTACAGCGCCTTTAAACAGAAATCAAGTCATGGAGAGAAGTCAAGTTACAGCGAGTAACCCAGTTGAAACAAATGCCTCTTCATTACATTCCAAGATGCCATATACGCCGAGGGTGCACCGTAAGTCCGCACAACGTACGTACGCGGTATGACCTTCCCCCTTCATTAAGGGCTAAACTAATGACTAGTTTTTCCTCTTTGGTCTCTCGTTCTTTAAAGACGTTTCTTTTCCCTCGGGGTTTTCGTGCTGAGAGCGCTTCTGAATAGTTATTCTGAGAGAGGCGCTATATAAATCTTTAGATACAATACAATACAATAGGCCTACTCCGACTATAATACTTCAGTGCGGCTACTGAAAGCGCGACGAGTGTAGGCTACTCAAGCCACTCGGGAGTACAGTCTCGGAGCAGATACTATTAGCGATCAGTGTGCACCATCATCCCGAACGGAAAGTCCGAGTCGTCGGACAGTCTAGACTAGAGACGATCGAAAGAAGTGTAGCCAGATATCACCCCACGCATCCTTCAGTTGCAAAGCGAGCAGCATCCCCGCCAGTAGTAGTCACAGAAAGCTTGCATATCTAAGTGCTGTGCAAACACTCCATTCATTCACGCACGGCTCTGCTCGCATATTGCTGCGTCTTCTCGACTTCTGATGGTGTATGTTGCCGGTTTAACAAACAACCTATCGGTTCTTCGTAATGTTCCGAACTTCGGCCAACGGAATCTTCGTCATCGTAAACCCAAAAATTTCCAAAGCTAAGCGCGGGGCACAAGTTTATTCACGAGCGCTGCGTCATGTCAAAATGGTTGTCCAGAGACGCAAAGTGAAGATCCAAGTTCGGTGGCCAGAGAGAGCTGATGAATCTTCAGCCGAACAGTAATTGAACCTCGAATGATAGCTTAGAGTCGCAATGAAAAACCGAATATGTGAGGTAGGCTATTCCATCATAACCAGGCAATGTCGAAATTCTCTGAAAATTAAATTCTTTCATTTCATTTTACAGTGTGAAATCAGGTTTCTAACAATGTAAAAATTATTAAGATAGCTTCAGTAGAACCTAAGATATGCTAATTTGAAGTGTTATATCACGAGAATACCGAAATCAAGAAAATCGAATAACATCGATATTCAAACAGAACAAGTTGAAACGAACGAAATCAAAATGTCATTGCAATGATTAATTAAATGTACAATTAACTGTACAACTGTAGAAGGCAACATAACAGAAAAAGCAGAGTGCAACGATTTCTGATTAAACCTCCGAATAAAGTAACGGGTCGGCCATTAGGCTACAGACGTCCGCAACGAGAGGACGGAGGGCCATCCAAATGCGGACAATATTTGGTGTCATGCCTAATGCGGACGTCTAAATTCGTACACATGCACATGTAGTTATTTAAGCGCAGGCCGTGCTTTAACACTTTAACAAAGGGAGGGGTATACGGGAGAGGTATATGGTAATGGTAACACTCTGGCACGAAGAGCAGATCAGCACGGACGCTGGATCGGATCCCGCGATCCTCCCAAGGGGCGGACTCAGCCTTTCATTCGCCAGATGGCGTTGGTAAAATGAGCAGTAGGACGTGAATGGCGCCTTGCATGGCTGCCACACAGTTAAATTCGATTCCGGTAATAACTTGTGATCATCCGTTCATACAACGAATTGTAATCACACTGCGATGTGTCAGTTTGAATAATAAACGAAGATTATTCCGCTGCATTGGTTCCTGGTCGCTTTTCGTACACGCCCCTCGTTAAAGTGTTGGACACCAACTTCCGTCAGATAGCAAGCAGTCTGTATACTCTGCTGGATCAATGATCATCGATCAAAAGCCGACTTCACTGGGATCAGCCTCAGATCTTGCAAGCACGTACCAAGCACGCCTTGTAGCCTATAATACGGCACTGGCTACCGAGCTGCTGCTGCGGTAGTCGCTTGGAGACTTCAACATCGAGTGAGTCGTCTGTCCCAGTTAGCTACATTGCTTAGAGCGTAGGCTGCGTCCCATGCTCCTCTGTGTTAGAGAGCGTGCGGATCGCGGTTCGCCTCCCGTTGCTGGTTCATTTAAGAGATTTCAACTTCGGACTAGCACAGTCCGTGCACGGGGACCTTTATATGGCGTGGCGACTATTCAAACGGGCAGCCGTGGTGAAGAATCTCACCCGAACAATTGACAAATAAACAGGGTCCAGCCCATACGGTCGCTATATAAAATCGTGTAGGCCTACATTTACGTGTAACGAGAACTTCGAGAAGGCAAACAAAATGTAGACGAGGCGGGGACGGACGAATGGGTTCAAAGTAGGTCATCTTTGCCGACGTCTTTGTGGACGACCCGATAAAATCAATTAAAATATTAGGCCTACTCGCGTCACGACAATAACATGCAAAAGGAAAGATCTTTCACGAAAGTTTCTTTATAGAATGTACAGCTTCTCACTCTTTGCGGACAACGTCTCTACTGTTTCTCCTGTTGTCATATTTCTTTAATTATTCATATTTCAAAGAGCAAACTTTAAAAAACTGATTCGTGAGGACACGGCAAGATTGCCTTTGGAACAGCCTTTGTAACCGTAACTTCAAATTTATATAGCACCACTTCAATAGAACAAATCAGAGGGCCCCGGATATAACAAAACAAACCACAATCGGTCAGAATGGTTTTCAAGCAGGCGTCTATAGAAATGACACTTCTGCATCATAAAAAACACGTACACCATCATTCTAGTCAAACCTGGTCATGTTTTGTGTTGGTGTATCTTTCTCTTATCAGAGATGGGCAAGATAAGTTATATTGCTAATCAATAAGAATTAGAATTATAGCTACTAAAATTTGCAAATCTAGTAGAATTGGAATTAGCAAAATGTTTAGCTAATCGATTAGAATTAGTATAGGTATAGCAGCTAATCAATTAGCAATTAGATGAAGCGCCGTGCAGTCGATCCCTAATTTGTTTGTCAATATATTGAATTCGCCTTATCGTGACTGTCGAAGTCTGACTATAGGCCTACCTTAGCTGGCTTCCAATATGCATTGATAATTTTACTGCATCTTTTACAATTCCCTACTAATATAGCTCTTCCTTCCGTTACCACTTTTATGTAAATCTATTAAAGAATGTTTAAACAAATCCCAGGATATTTTTTATCAACAGCCACCTGCACATCCATTGTGATAAGCATATAGAATCAAATCGATCAGCTATAGCTAATCGTTTTACGATTATAATTGGCTAATCAGTTAGAATTGCCAATCAGTTAGAATTAGAATTAGGATCAGGCGACAGTTAATTTATTAGAATTAGCTGTTTGTCCAATCGATTATCTAATCATTTAGCACCTAATCGATTAGTTACCAATCTCTGTCTCCTATATATAGAGTCCCCGCTCAGTAACGCTGTCTGAGGTTGCACTGATAATTAATGCTTACAGATATTTCACGTCACAAAACTATCGAAATTGTTTATCGCAATTTCGCAGAAGGAGTTCGTGAAAGATCGTTTCGTGTTTCTAAACTTAAATAAACTTTAAAGGAATTTAACAAAAACTGTTGAAAGTCAAACAATAATACAAATCATTCAACGTGCAACAAAAACAAAGATAGAGTAAACCATGCAAACACTGAACACAACGGCAAAATTTGCGTTGTCTTGCCTGTGATGTAGAGATCCGTACAGACAATGGTTAGGAGGCACCAGCTTTCTACTTTCTATCCTTACTTTCATCATCCTTGTCATCATCTTCATCATCATCCTTTTGCTTTCCTTTCTTCTTACTTTTGCCCTCATCCTCCTCTTCATCATCATCATCCTTGTGCTTTTTCTTTTTATCCTTATCCTCTTCCTCCTCTTCCTCATCATCCTCTTCCTTAGGCTTTTTCTTTTTGCCACTATCTTCTTCTTCCTCCTCCTCCTCTTCATCATCCTCTTTCTTAGGCTTTTTCTTTTTGCCACTATCTTCCTCCTCTTCCTCCTCCTCTTCCTCCTCCTCTTTCTTAGGCTTTTTCTTTTTGTCCTCATCCTCTTCCTCCTCCTCTTCCTCCTCTTTCTTAGGCTTTTTCTTTTTGTCCTCCTCCTCCTCCTCCTCCTCCTCCTCTTCCTCCTCCTCTTTCTTAGGCTTTTTCTTTTTGCCACTATCTTCCTCCTCTTCCTCCTCCTCATCTTCATCCTTTGGCTTTTTCTTTTTGTCTTTATCTTCCTCTTCCTCCTCCTCTTCCTCATCCTTTGGCTTTTTCTTTTTGTCCTTATCTTCCTCTTCCTCCTCCTCTTCATCATCCTCATTCTTATGCTTCTTCTTTTTGTCCTTATTATCCTCTTCCTCCTCCTCTTGATCATCATCCTTGATGAAGAGGGGGTGCTTTGGCTTTTTGTCTTTTTCCTCCTCTTCCTCCTCTTCTTCATCTTCGTCCTTAGCTTCCTTTTCTCCTTCTTCCTCATCCTCTTTCTCTCCCTCCTCTTTCTCTCCCTCCTCTTCCTTATCCTCATCCTCTACCCCTTTATACGGCACCAATCCCTTGTCAACCATCTCTTTCCTTAGTTTTTCAACCTCCTGTTTCAACTCATCCAGCTGGAATAAAATCAGGGCATGTAAAATGTTTCCACCTGTCACTGTATAATTTTCATTTATAATTATTATTAGTAATTAATAGGTTCTATAGTACCCATGTCCAATGCACAAGGCATCAACAGTACTGAGGGCGCACCAAAACCGAGTCATAATTAGGTCTATAACATAATCATTGAAACCTAAAGTGCATGTACCACAGTCATTAAAATATAGTTTGAAGTCTCTTGCATCAGCTACGAAATTCAGTTCACCAATAACAGTAACTGAAATCTACGAATTTTCTTCAGTGCCAAATAAAGCCAAGTTGTGGGCTTGTATGTATGCAATACAATACCATACAGCTGTATTTGATATTGCTCTCCTTCCAAAGTTCAGAAGTGCATACAACCACAAGGCAGAGCAATTGTGAGTGAAGGACGTTGCTCAAGGTCCCTACACAGTCACTGTCTGGGTGGAGGCTCGAACCCATACTCTCCGCATTACAGGACGAGAGCTCTAACCAATTGGCCACTGTATGTATCCACAAGTATATGCATGCATCAGAACTAATAAATGAGCATTTTACCTCTTTCACAGCAACCATTAAACAGCAAGTATTGTCACCTACTGTCGAAGACAATGGAGATCATTTATGTGTATCCATCACCACCAAATGGTTGGCGTCACAAAATACTGATGATTATGATGATTTGCACATATTATTTAAACTATTAGTAATCCGCTTGAAAGGTTGGAGGATTAGGATATTCAAGTAAGTTACTAACATACTTATGAACTTTCTTAGGGGCATTTACAAATTTCAGTCATACTGTGAAGTGCTGTAAATGATAGAGATACTCACTTGTTCCTCTTCCTCCTCAAGCTTATCACCCATCGTCGACTTAATAGACTCCATATTTTCCGCTAACTTAGCGATTTCAACTCGAAGCTAAATAAAGAACAAGAAATTGTAACAACAAATTATCCACAGCTTCAAGAGAATTAACTGAAATATATATATAAATCATGTTCAATGTTGAATTTTAGTTGCAAATGTTACTATTTAAAATACCATATTCATGTAAGTTGATGGGTGATTTAATGCCATTTAGACAAGTATGTCATGGCAGAAATTGTCATAGTAGAGTTACTGTCATGGTAAAATTACAGTAACAATAAATATACTGTCATGGTAAGATTATTGTCATGGTAGAGTAATTGTCATGGAACAGTTACCGTCATTGTTGAATTACTGCAATGATAAAATAACTGTCATGGTAAAATTCATGTCACGATAGAACTATTGTCATGGTAGAGTTATCATCCTGGCAAAATTACTGTCATGGTAGGATTACTGTAATGACAAACTTACTGTCATGAAAAAATTATTGTCATGGTACAGTTATTGTCACGGTAGAATTACTGTCATGGTTTCAACACTACTCTCGCCTTAAGTCATACCTCGCTCAGTTTTCTCGCATACTTTTGACTTTCCGCTAAACTTGTACTTGACAACTGTTCTCGTAGTGAGGTCACTTCTTCATCTCTACAACACAATATAGAAAAATATTACTAAAATATTAAATATTAGCAATTCCATAAAAAAATGTTGAATACCAATAACTGTAAATCAAATGATCAATCACTCATATTCATGCTAAATGGCATGTCAATAAATCAACCAACCAATTAATCAATCACCAATTTGTACATGTCTTCTAGCCCAAAATACAAATACCTTAGATGCATTTATTATCTGGATTCGATTAATCGCTCTCTGCCACTCATCCTGTGACCATATACGAAAGCAGCTACTCAGGCCAGATAGATGGCATAATGAATTCAGAACAGACAAAACATCTCTGTCGCAACGAGGAAAAAATCTACAGGGTGCAATTTTTTATGCCATCAATCTCTCTAAAATGCAGGAATTTCTTTAATCAAATCTAATTACTCTAATCACCTGTGCCTTGCTTCCTCAGCCATTTGCATTCGTAATTCTTCAATGTATTGGTTACGAGGATCTGTCTCAGCGGCCTGGAAAAATTAATCAAACAATCTTCTTCTTCAGCACTTTCATATACAAATAAATGTATACATACACACAAATGTATAAATATATATATATATATATATATATATATCAGTGCTTTTTTTCAAATGGAATGCTCCGGAAAGGTGTTCCAGGACCTTTTTCAGCCATAAAAAAGATTTATTTAATATCACTTTGTAGTAAAAAATATTTTGTTACTTTAATTTCAGCGTTTGCAGTGTTTATTGATATTTATATAAAGTAAAAATATTAGCATATAATAAGCCCCTATGGTTCACCGTCCATCGAAACATCATACATTCGGAACCTTTCCAAAACTGTTCTGAATTTGTTCAGTTCCAGAACCTTTTTTCTAGAAAAAACACTGATATACACCTCAGGCTCAAAACTGCACATTTCTCACTATTTCTCACTAAAAGGCAAGTGTTCTCCCATTCAGCCACTTTACATGAAGCCATACAGGAAAATACCATGTATACTACACAACATGATGACTACGGCATACATTCCTTACCAGTAACACACTCAGTTTTTTGTCTAGCTCCGCAATAGTCCTCATCTGCGATTCCTGTGTGCGTCTCAGCTCCTCCAATAAGTCGTCCTTCACCTGCAATTCGAACACAGAGTCACTTCTCGTAATTGGGCAGTTAAATATATATGTAGTGCCACTGCTAGAAAATGCCAATCAGCCACACACATACAGAAAAACAAACAAACATATATGCACTATACTTCTTTTTACACCACATACATATACCCATATACATTCACAATTGCACATACAAACATACATCATGTATACACAAATTCCAGCACATATTAACGAGTAAATATAAGTATTCAACTCAAATTCTGTTTCTATTCGTCAATACAAATTTCATGCTTAAATCAACCTGACTTTGAGCGACCTCTAAATATTCGTTACTCTCTCTAAAATTTGGTAGAAGTAATAGTGGGCAGCCATAGAACAAAAAGAGGGTTGTGGAGTGCAACTCTGAGAAAGTTTGTTTCTGGACCACCCTGGCATACATGCATACATATAACATACTTACTTACTTAATCCTTCTGTTGTTGATGAGTTTGGGTGGGGTGATGGTTGAAGAATTCCTGAAAAGGTGGGACTTTAATTTGGAGTGGGCAGCAAGTGGGGTGATATCTACCAGTAACCTGTGTGGTACCTGAGTTTGATTAGCAACCCCTGTCATGTTCTCCTGCAAGATCTTCACTGTTGTAAGTAGCTTCTCTTCCAGGTCAATGATCTTTGACATCAACGTGCTTTCCATTAACTTCCTATAAGCAGAGGAAAAGACAAAGACAAAATGTTATGCAACAGAAAGGAAAGTCTCATTCAAGTGTTACATTGAAATATGCGGACAAAACGGAAGATTTCAGCAAAGAACAGGCAATATAAATGTAAGTGTGTATGTATGCGACTACGTATGTGTGTAAGTGTGCATGTGTGTAAGTATGTATGGGTGTACTATGTACTATGTATGCATGTATATACGGTATGTGTCTGGACTTTTGTTCTTGTGCATCTTAAGAACCTCTCCTGTTCAAGCAATCTAAGTAGGTGCATCTTAACACACGACAAACAGAAAAAGTATCTTTGGCAGAGTTAAAAGGAACAGTTCTTCTACAGTTCACAGCAGTGTTTTCATGCAGCAAGGCACCAGAACATCTCCACAAGCAGCTGAATCTGTGGAGGTGCTCTGGCCCCTTACTATCATACATCAGAATGAGAAAACCGCTTACTCTATATGCATATATTTATAGCAGAGTGTCAAACTTTCAGACCGCGGCATAGAGCCTTGCCTACAGATTAGAGAATTTGAGAACAGAAGTAAAACATTTTCATTTTTCACTGCGCAGGAAGTGAAATCAAATAACTCTGCTAGCAACAAGCCAGTTATTAATAAATCCTCACTCTGCTATAGAGGTTTTGATAATGACGATCAATCTTGAGACTGCTTGTATGTTCAAAATGCACGATTTAAGATTAAGTTTTGAAAAAGATATTCACGAAAATTAAAAAATGTCATCCTTGAAGGAACAGAAGAGATGAACAGAAACAGCTCGACAGCATATTCAAGAGAAAAGAGAGAAGGAGAGATGAAACCTCGACTGGATTTCTGCTGTAAACAGTCTGTCCTGCTGTCTTTTTGACTCTTCCAGTTGCTGCTCTACAAGAATCACGGCGTCATTCAACTTGTGTAGCGTTTCATTCATCTTCTTCTTTTCATTCTGTAAATGCAAACAAACTGAAAATATATTTCAACTGTCATTAATTCATTCCGAGGTGCTCCCAGCCCAGCCACAGCTAAAAAAACAAGAAACAAATTTTCTGGTTTTGCTAAACTCCAAAATAGCACAAGGAATTTAGCCACAGATAGACTAGAAAGCAAATCATATAATAAATAAATAAACTAAATCACATAAAAACACACAAAAAGATTTCAACTAATAACTGTGATCACAGCGATGAAAACCATTGATATCTACCAGAAAATACTGAAAAGTGAAGTTACTATGATATATAATAGTTGATAAGAATGTAGGACATCCATTGCAATAATTTTCAAAACTATGTTAAACAACGTTTTCGTTTTCGAAACTACAATAGAGATATTTAATTTGATATTCTGCCAACAATGCTTTTCTCAGAGCTTGACAAAATTATTTGCACAGGTCTCTGAAAGCAGTCAACCGTCTGACATTACATGGATTTTCTCAGAACTGCACCGGACTTTGTGTATGTATACTCAGTGACATGGATTATCAGAGCATCTCTTGACAGCGAATGAATAGCACAGGACATTGAGATTAGGTGTCACATTTCAGAGAAGCCAAACAACAGCTCAATTATATACCTCCATACTCCAAACAACACATACATTTAACAAAAACTAAAGCGGGCGATCGGGCCTTTCGGGTCGCTGGCCCACGTGCCTGGAACAGTCTTCAAGCAGCTATCCAGGAAATAAACAGCTATTATGTCTTTAAAAAACAGTTAAAACTGTACTTGCTATCAAGCTCTTAGCATAATGTGCTGACAATTGACATTGTGTATGTGTGTAAAGCATCCTAGAGTAGCTTGCTACTGACGATGCTCTATAAATTGTCGTAATTACAATTACAATTACATACGTACAAATATACACAGTGGATTGGTTAGAAAGCTTACCTTGTAACACAGAGGGTATGGGTTCAAGCCTCATCTGAGGCTGTTACCCTGTAGGGACCTTGAGCAAGCCTTTCCTTGCAATTGCTCACAGTGCCATCAATTGATGCTTAGTCATTAGATTCACAAATGCAGAAATAATAACACACATATACATAATGCATATCTACTTACATACATACATATTATTATGGTGGGCTATAGTTAATGCAAACATGTAAGGCAATGTTAAGTCGACAGCCATGGCAGCCATAAGATGTAATTAAACACTGCAAACTAAATGCATACATTAATTTATACACAGAAATAGACATATATAGGCCTACCCACATAAAATGTGTTCCCGAATAAATATTGCTTCAGCAATTAGTAATTAATTAGTTGGTAATTAATTAGTTAATTAATTAATTAGTAACCAGCACAGCCTACAAGCTGGGATACATTGTCATGGTATTAAGTGATGAATGCTGGTCTCCCTTACTGCATGGATTTCCTTCATATGTTCCATTTCTTCGTTCTCTGTCTTCCTGAGCAACTCCAAATGTGATTCAACTTCATCCTTGAGAACTCGAGTAGATCTCTCTCTTGTTTCTATTTCACTGGCGAGTGCCTTGAGTAAATAGACAGCAAGAAGAACAGTTCAGTAAACTAGAGACAAGAAACAAATAAACAAGTAAGTAATCGTTATTAAGTTGAGACACACACTGAAACTTCACAAAACTCAAGGCATGCAAATAAGTAATTAAAAGAAAGCAGAGTGTCAGCAAAAAATGATGTAATATTGTATAATAGTTTAAAAATTCTAACTTTGCTGGTATAGTTCTAGAGAAAACTTACACCCTAAGAACCCAAAATCCTTTGGCTGACACTCAGGCACCCAGCAACAATCTAACAGTTGCAGTGAGAAGATTTCTCCACGAATTGCAGAAATCGGCAAACCACTCTGAATTATTTCCAATATTGAAACATGAACCGAAAACACTATGATGGAAAAACCCTCCCATTAAGCATGAATAATATATTGTATGCATGTACGTATGTATGTATGAGCACTGGTAATAGCGTCTCTTTCAAGATTTCTACTCAGAGGCACTCCCGACTACAGCGCGGACACTGAATCAGAGTTTCACGCCGAAGCGCATGAGCAATTGCGAGTGAAGGACTTGCCCAGGGCCCTTCGCGGCGGCTTGAGGTGGATTCGAACCCGCAACCCTCCGGCTGCAAGGCACCGAACATACCCCTACACCACCATGCCCCACGATATTCCATTACATCACTGAAAAATCAGCTGTGGCAGCATAGTTATTCGATAAGCAACAAGACTGACAAAAGTACTTAAATTAGTATCAGGGTCTCTTACCATTTCTAGTTGTGCGAATCTCGCTTGAGTCTCTTCGCGAATCTTCATATCCTTCTGCGTCAGTCTGTTGTTCAGATCCTCCGATAACTCCGTCATGCGTGACTGGAGTCTGGCCATCTCCAGATCCACGGCGTGTTCCCGGTCTCGTTGGGCCAACTCCATCGCAAGCATCGCCTCGTCACGCTTCCGATTCTGCTCTCCCATGTGCAGCTGCAACTCGGAAAGCCTGCAGCAGCAATCGCCACGTTGACATCATTTCCAGTACACAAATTTGATTTTCAAGCTCAAATGACATCAGAAATTTCTGCCCTGGTGGGGATTTGAACCCGCCGACCTCTCGACTGACAGTCAAGCATGCTAACCACTACACTATCAGAGGGGAATCGGTTCACAGTAGGATAGTATAAAAGATATCCTGAGTGGGAATTGACACCACACACAGTGGTAAAGACCCAGTCACCGACCATTAACAATACACATCACAAAGGGTGGGAAGATGGTCGAATGGTAACACGCTGGCACCAAGATCAGGATGCGGGTTTGATACCCGCTCGCCCAGGGATGGCCAACCTGCGACCCGCGGGCCAAATGTGGCCCGCGGGCTGCTGATTGGCGGCCCACATGGCCCTTTCTAAATATTTTTTTTCTCATTTTGCACCTACTTACTTGTCTGACTACTACAATACTGCATAATAATAATGTCTAAAACACTAAAAGATTTGGTGTTCTAAGTTCTAGTGACCTAATGTAGTCTTACCTGCTTTTATACATCTTGTAAACTATGAAATAAACATTTGTATTTCTTTCAAGGCTGTGACGACAAACATTTTGCGGCCCGCCGCGTGCTTACCAACAATCATAGTGGCCCGTAGGCCAAAAAAGGTTGGCCACCCCTGCGCTAACCCCTACGTCATGAATTCTAAACCAGGCCTATTTCCTTTAGTACTGAGTTTGATGTGCGCTGGTTCATTTCTTTCTGTAAGATTTTGGTAAACTGGTCTTCAGTGACCATTTGTGACCTTTCCCGACAGCCACGTTTGTCCGACTCACAATGGGCCCACAGCTGGCAAACACTCAGTACTGCTGGCATGATGTGGGTCCCATCTGGGCCAAAGTCTATGGCTGTCAAGGTTCTGTGTTGCTCATTCAGAGAATGTCCTGAATGTCATGGTCTCACGATAGAGCGCTCACTCCACTAGACAATAACATGAGAACATTTTCTTGGGAGAATTCATTCATTCATTCATTCTTTCTGGAGATTTATATAGCGCCCCTTCAAGAAATCTACTCACGAGCGCTCCAGCCCAGCCACGGCAAAAGAAAAAAGACTTGAGTGATTTATAAAACCCAGTTTGATTGGTCAAAGGTAATAAGCGCAGCTCCGATGGCAGGTCATTCCAGATGGAGGGGCCTGCAACTGAGAAAGCTTGGCGATGCCTAGCAGTCAAGCGACCCCGCGGAACTAGGAGTTGCCCCGTCGTCGTGGAGCGAAGCGCCCGACACGCTACGTCGGACACTGGGCGGCAGAGGTTGCACACTGCACAGGTAAGATGGGGCACAGCCAAGGATGCTGCGTGAATGTTGTATTCATACTGATTTCGTATTTTCTATTACTTGATGTTTGTACACCAGAGTGCAAATCTTCTGTAACTGGTTCAATAAAGAATATACTTATTTACTTACGTCCAGACCAGTACATGACACATATCAACAGAAAGCATATCTGGATTTCTGGACAGAGGTCAAAGGGCAGTGGATATGGTCAAAGGTCAATCGCAAGCATGCCAAACACCGAGAGACATATCTCAATCGCCTTCATCACAGCTCTATATAAATGACTTTGATAGGCCTTGGTAACTGAATTCCGATACCTAGCAGCATGTCGCTGTTCGGCCGATCTCTGTTCCTTCTGCTGAATGTCCTGTTTGCTTCGAAGGTCAAGAATCGCATCTCTCGCTTCTATCAACCTGAAAATGACAACAAGATGACTCAGCTAATCTTTGCCACACGGTATTGTATTGTATTGTATTTGAACACTTGTTATAGCGCCCCTTCTAGATTCCTATTCAGAGGCGCTCCCGACTACTGCGTGGACGCTGAGTTGGAGTTTCACGCCGAAGCGCATGAGCAATTGCGAGTGAAGGACTTGCCCAGGGTCCCTATGCGGTGGCTTTGAGGTGGATTCGAACCCGCAACCCTCCAGCTGCAAGGCACCGAACATACCCCTACACCACCGCGCTCCAGTTGTATTGTGTTGTATTGTATTGTATTGTACTCCACGTTTATATTGCGACCGAGCCACCTGCAGTATGCCCAAACATTTATTCGTACACATCGCCGCCAAATGGCTGGCGTCAGGAACTGATGATGATGATGATGATTATGATGATGACGATAGATTGTGGTCATTAGAGCTGACCACTGCTCTGCAGTGGTTGAAGGGATCACCTGATATATTGAATTTTCCATTCTACTGAAGCACAGCGTTCTTTTCATGCATTGTCATACAGAAGCGTGGGACCTTTTGGTCTCTCGCTTCTGTATGACAACGCAATGACCAGAGTAACATAGTGCGGAAGGCAGAGGTGGTACCAATATTTGACCCTGACACAGCTCATGCTAAAATGAAACCATACCAACTAAACAAATACAGAAAATTAAATGTGTAAACTGGAACAAACCTCTGCTCAATTAGAGATTTTAGATGTGAGGCTGACTGCTCTGCATAGGATTGCGTTTCACTAGTTTTTCTAATGTTTTCAACCTACAAAAACCATCGGTTATATATCCAACTTCCAACTGACCAAATTCATTAAAAACTATATTCTTTTTGCAATAATAACACAGCAAAAAGTACTTATTAAAGTAATTAAAGTAATAAAACATGATATTTATTACCATTTTTGTGTGGCATCTTTAACACTTTAACTAACTGCATTTCCAGTGCTATTTCACATACTAACAAATAACTATATTTGAATATATATGCAAGCCTGTCTCCTTAGATCTCGACATAGGTTCAGGTCTGCTTTATTCCTAAAACTATCGGCCCTGACTGTGCATTCAGCACTATTCAATCAACTTTAGATCGATTTTTGAACAATTAAGCTCAGATATGCACTAAAAACCTGATTTAGTAACTTCATATTCAATAAATACAGCTGTGTGACCTTCATATGTAATTTTTTATTTAATCAGCATGCAGTTACAGCAATAGCTCAGTAAGGGATAAATGCTTGCAAGAGTAGATTAATTAATTATTTAATTCATTTGTGATTACAGAGAATTCAGTTTACTCAGTTAGTGGCACTTGGTGTCCTTTTTGTATTCACCACTGGATGCCTGTGAATACTTTATAAGAATTAACAAACAGAAAACAAGTTTTGTGTAGTGAGCAACAAGGTTTAAATTGAATTCAGTTAACTACTCCTAGCCCAAAGGCATAAAATCCTGCAAAAATCAAGCAACCTACTGCAAATTTATTTTCCTCTTCGAGTTTAATTGACTTGTTCTTCAGTTCCCTTGTTGTCATGACCAAGTCCATTGATTGACCATCTACTTTGGCACGAATTTGTTGCAGTTCGCTCGTCATCTCGTAGACTCTCCGCTCCAACTGGTCCTTAGTTCTAACAGCTTCATTCAGTTGCGTTAGCATTTCTTCCATTCTGTAACAATCAAGTCCACATAACAGGCATATTAATGTAAACAATTCAGCACAGGGGCATAGCCAGGAAAAAAATTTGGAGGGGTTTTTAAGTTTCCGGGGGATTTCCACTGAAAATGGTCGTTATATTTCTACATGTTAAGTTTTTAATAACAGTAATGCATTTATTTGGGGGGGTTTGAATCCGTAAAATCACCCCTAAATATGCCCATGATTCAGCAACATGGTATAATCTACTATTGAAACTCATTACACTATTATCGCAATGCACATTGCACAAACACACCTATTGATGGTCTCCTTTGATATAGATCAACACGACATGCCACATATTCTTGTAATGCATACTAATGCATTAAAAACTATAATTAAACACAGATGCTGTGGTTATTGGATAATAATAATATTCGTTTATTCAATTCGAACTGACACACCGCAGTATGATTACGTGGAATAGTAGGAACACATGATAACATGTTAAACAAGAGTCACTTTTAGAACTGTATGTAATGTAATGTAATGTAATTAGTAATTTATATAGAGCCGCTCACAGCCGAGGCCATTCAGTAGCACTGAAGTATGGCAGCCTGTTGGGCGATGATCCATCTTACTGCTGCTCATTTTACCACTGCTCCTAGGGAGTAAGTAAGCAAGTAAGTAAATATATTCTTTAATATAACCAGCGCCAAAGAGCACTCTGGTGAACAAGCATCTGAAATATAAATTCACATAAACATCAAAATCTATCTATCTATCTATGCCTGATACAAGGACTTGATTGTTACAGAATGGAAGGCTGTGTTAACCTTATGGGGCTAGCGCAGGGGTCTCCAAAGTACGGCCCGCGGGCCACATCCGGCCCGCTAAGGCCTTTAATCTGGCCCGCGGAACTCTCCTTGAAGAAACAAACTAAATTGAGAAAATTGAACATTTTAACGCCGCTGTACTCTGACATGCATATTGCCAAAATCCATGTCAGTGCTGTTTGTAAGGCACTGTGCCTGATATGCAATGACACCATTGCAGCGCTTAAAAAGTACAATATTCGGAGACATTATGAATCCAAGCATTCATCGCATTTCTCACAATTCACTGGACAGCTGCGCACAAAGAAATTGTTTTCTTCGGAGTTTTGGCCCCTGGAGCTTTAGAAAGTCAGCAATATGGCCCCCCGCTGGAAAACTTTGGAGACCCCTGGGCTAGCGGGTATCATCGAACGGGTATCATCGAACCCGCATCCTTCTGTTCTTCGTACCTGTGTATTATCATTCTACCATCACCCACATGTTTATTGACCATACAATAACAGTGGTTTTTACAAAAAGAAAACTTCATTACCGAGCTGATTGAAGTTCACGTCTTGTGAAAGAATCCTTTTGAGAAAGAGACGACTGCTGTTCGACGCCTCGTAGCTGAGTCGCAAGACCCGAGATGACCCCGCGGTCCTCCTGTCGTTTCTCTTCCGCTCGCTGTAACCTCCCTGCCAACTGAAGAATGACGTCTCTGCTCCCCTGCAAAGAATTCTCGAGCATCTGCCGAGCAGCCTGCTCATTTTGCACAGCCTCCTCTGCTCGTCGGATCTGTGCTCGGAGTTCGTTTTTAGTCCGTGCTGCCTCTTCCAGTAATCCCTGGTTTGTGCGCTCGGCAAGGGCAACTCGTGACTCCATCTGGCGAAAACGATCTTCTGCCTCGGAGCGCTCTATGCTCGGGTGATAATCGAGCGGTACGGAGGCACGTAAGGCCACATCCCGTGGTGTCACCATCTGGGTGTTAGGGTTCGTTGGACCGGGTATTCTTGGCAAAGCATTGTATCTAGTTGGAAAGTCTCTGTAATCACAAATGAATTAATTAGTTAATTAATCTACTCTCACTGACATGAAATTATTCTTGCTAACTCTTGCTAACATGAAATTAATTCTAGCAGAAATTTAAAAATTACTCCATTTATGAATTCACAAAAACTATTAGCCTGCTGCTAATAAAGAAACAGAAAATCGAGGGATCAGAGTAAATATATCATCAGCAAAATAGCAGAGATCGATCTTAAATGTTTCGTGGATTGCTTTGTCTTGTCTTTCTCATTAGAAAATTCCAAACTCTGTAGTAACCAATTCTAAAGTCAGAATTCAACGGCAGCTTCGAATTTTAACGACAAGAAACAAGCACACAAGAAAAAGCCACTGTGAGTGAAGGACTGACTCAAGGTTCCTACACAGTAACTGTTGCAAGGAGTTCAAACCCACGTTACAAACCAGGCACTCTAACCATGGCATCGGCTACCATGTTTTACAATTTGTTAAATGCTGTTGGGAATTATATCTGTAAGTGGTGCATTATAAATACCGTGACTGCTCTTGAATCACTTAAACTGCTGAATGAATCAATCAAGCATAAATATTAGAGGTTTGACATACAAATTCCATGTGTAAACCACTCACAGTGTGAAGGCAATACAGCAATTCATAATCCATACCTGTTGAAGACATGCTTTGTTTCAAACCAATTGTTTGAAGTGGTATTTAAAACTACTAATAGAAATGTGTACTTGTGTAGAATTAAAACATGTTTCATAATCACACAGCAGTATGAGAAAACTTCTTACCTGGCTTCATATCTAGCATAAGGGTTTGACATTGCCAAATGATGCCTTTATTCACTTGTCAGAACACTTGTTATACAAAATTCCTATTACGATCATTAGCAAATTTGCCTAACACTCAACTGTCACAGCTTGCAATGTATCACAAATCTCAAATTGGTGAGTGGCATTTTGGAGCAGTGAAATGCAGTAGCTCCTGTGCTCGACAAAAAATCCAAGTGAAGTGTTTGCTCTAAAAGGTCTGAACATTTAGAAGGGTGATTAAATATGAAATACACGGCACCAGTGATGACTCAGTATCTTTTTGTATGTCTCTAAGTGACAATAAAGCTGAAATTCATGAGTTAACCTCCGAATATCCTATCTAAAACCAATTAACTACTCACTCAACATACAGTATAAAATTATTGCTTATTGCATTTTTATGAGAAGTTCTTTCTTTACAATTGCCTATTCAAATCAGAGGTTGAGCAATATTCTTTAAAGAAGCATCTTCAACATTTGATGTAGCAGATTTCCATAATCCATAACTGCTTCAAAGCAATGCTTTCATGTCTGTAGATGCAGAACTCACATCCACAAGAATCCGACAAATGCAAAGATGCAATAATACTGAAACTCATAATCCATTTCTTTCACCTTGGCACATCAGATAAAACTGAAATGGCTGATACATTAAACAAATGTACAGATTCAACAGCTCTCGGCTATTGTTTATCATTGGTAAATAAACGATAGAACCACGCAGCAAGGCAGATCACATATGTAGCGACAACCAGAACTCGGTATTTAATCTATACCACATGCGCGACAAAGCTACACCGCGGTCTCTACGCGTGCATGCCGTTACACGCATTATTGGTTTAACGCTTTAACGACAAACGCGTACTAAAATGCGTGAAAACTAATCCCTCTTGTCATTGAAGGGTTAATAGTATGGGAATTCAATAAGAGTGCTAACGAGAGGAAACCCCTAGGCAACGTTGTCAACATATGGAAACACGGAATTGAAAGAAAATTTGCATGTCCTGAACAATAGCGGCAACCTTCGCTGAGCCTTTGCCTGGATTCGGGCAAGCGAATAGCATTCAGGCAATGCGGTTAAGCTACCAGTCAGGTAACGCACAGCACAGAGCATGCCAAGGCAAATTCGAATGGTATCACAATGCAGAGGAAAGACCTGCCAAACAAAAGCCTTTGTAATCATGTATTAAATCAAACTGTTTAGCAGGATAATGAATACAGCCTAAAACAATCAGAATATAGGCTGTTGACATGTTTATTACACACTCTGTAACTTTAGTCAATATCTGCCTCATTTTAACACCAGTTGCCACAGCAAAGGTTTACCATACACCCAGGTTGCTACAGTGCCACATGCTACAGTCTAGTTGCATAAATCCTCCTGTAAGGCTAGATTCGACAAACAGTCACTACAGGGCATACAACCAGCAGGACACTAACTCCTTTTTCTCGTAAATCACAAAGGCTGTTAACGATGAGAAGATGCAAACATCACCAGGAGTGCACTTCTCAGCACAAGCAGACACTCCTCAGGTAAATTCAAGCAGGTAAAAACTAATTTATTAACTAATTTATAATAATAATAATAATAATAATTCATTCATTCATTACTTGAATTTGTATAGCGCCTCTTCAAGGGAACTACTCAGAGGTGCTTCCAACCCAGCGTGGACAAATAGGACTATTTGTCGTTGAGAGAAGAATGCCTGAGAAGGGGTTCTAGGAAGGGAGCGGAGTGCCAGAGGGAGGCCATTCCAGGTCGAGGGGCCAACCACAGAGAATAATAATAAAGTACAATAATAATTTATGTTAAATACATTCCAACAGCTGTGAGTCTAAGAATATTCATTCCCCTAATGTAATCTCATCTAGTCTAATAAGCTCTTTAGTGTCATTGTTATAATTAATTCACTCATTCCAATCATTTCCATAGTGCCCCTCAAGACTTCCATCCAGCAGTGCTCTTAGCCCATTCAATAGTTTTCAAGTATTGGTGAGAGGTGTACATAGCAACCCTAACCATGCAGAAGTAACCCAATGCAAAAGGCTTCAATCGATAGTTTCTGCATTGTCACCATTATTCAGGTCTATCATGTATTCTCACTAAATAATGGATCAAATTTTGTGCAAACAAGTCAATAAAGTTTCCACGCCCGCTAATCGAAATCATAGTCTAAACCCATCTAAAAAAACTGTGCCTAGTCTGTGGGTAGAAATTGACTGTGTGTGCTAAGCTAGCAATGTTGAATAAAGCACATCCAAACAAGCATAAGAACTACAATGTCTTTGTGTAAACTGTGTGTATAAAAATTTGCCAAATTCAAACATGTGAAATTAAATTATAGTGCAGTGAAAATAAGAGGTACACAAATTGTTCGCATTCATCAAAACTGTCTTCTGGGTTTCTGGCATTAACAGTCATAACCATTCATCTTAGGATATTAACAGATAACCTAGCTAGTAGGTCTACATTATATAAATAATTAAAGACTGGTACAGAGGCCCACAGAAAACTGATAAAACTGCAAAGAGTGGTATTTTTGCACTCAAAACTGCATTATTATATGAGTTCTCACAGATGCTTAGGTAGAGGACATTTGCATACATGTACTTGTTGACATTGAGTCATAACAGCTCAATCAGATCAATATCAGTTCTGGAATGGCTTTCAAAAGTAAGGACAATGGCTTAGCAAACAGCTAAACCAAAGGCTATGTGTTAATTTGAAGTGACTTGGCATTATGCAAATAATAATGAGACAGCCAATCAATCTCATTGTTCACCTCGGTTTCATTGTTTACCCTTGCTGTTGAAATAGTGTGATATTGTCGCTAATAAATGTGCTTGGCCAAGTTCTAATTTGATGCATAAACTAATGCATACATGTATGTATATATGCAATCCTATAGGAACCTCTCAAAGGTCATCCTTGTTAGCTTAACTGACGTAGCATAACACTTACGGCATTAAGTTCATCAGCTAAAAAAGCTTGAAAGAAATCACTTGCAGGTTTCAATCTCATATAATTATATACAAATCAACAGCTTCTTGTCCAGAGTAGACACCATACTCAGGGACTTTCTAGTCTTTCACACACCGAGAATGGAGAATGAAGATTGATAAATGAGAGAAGGATGGCTATGTAAGACAACCCAGACAGAAAAATCCAGCAGGTCACATGCTGTAAGGGCACGTTAGACGTTTCAAAATGGCCTGTCAACTACACCACACTTTCCTGGCAAGTAGCTATGGAATCTTTTCACCAAAGAGTTATCCTGAGCCCACTGAACTTTGGGTAGAACATGGCCTGGAGATAAGCAAGGAATACAGACAGCTAGCTACATGTTGTGGATTATGGATACGACAATGTTTCAGAGAGGAGCATGCCATAGATGATCTGGCAACTTCTAAGTCTCAATAGCTGAAGTATGAGCAAGTTACATAAGTGCTCTTCATGCATAACAAATGCAACTGACGCGATTGATAACCACTCAAATAAAACGAGGCGTTTTTAAGTAGTCCAGGGTCAATAACCATACTTGAGAGACATTTCTTAAACGAGTTTACAGCAGAGCAACCTGCTGCAGCTCATATATCTAACAGTTTGATAGTTCAGTCATTCTTCATTTATAACACTTAAAAACATGTTGCTCCAAAGATTTTTGCACAGGACTGACATCCTAGAAAGATGAACATGCAGAGCTAATGCAGCTCGAAGACACATTTATACAAACATACTGATCTGAATCAGTTTTAGGCAACCATAGAATTTTACACAAAAACATGCTAATTTTTTTTATCTGCTTGTTTATTATATAAACTAATAAGATTTCCTGTTTCTGAGCTATGAAGAAGAGTTTAAGAGGTGTGGACTAACAACATTACAGAGAAGGACAGGAGATAATTATAATCGAAAGCTTACAAGATTATCACTGGAAAGGAAGCACAACAGTGGGAGAGGTTCTTTGAACTAGCACCAAACAAATATTGCATAGAAAATATGAAGAAATTATTTTAAGCCTTACTGTAATACAAATTTTTTATTTTGTGTTAGCTCACTTCTCAGAGGATTGTTGGCAAAGCAGGCAGTACATATGTGATGCACAGTTCTTAATAAAAAAAGTGACTG
The DNA here is from genome assembly GCA_020284085.1 of Aporrectodea caliginosa. Lineage (NCBI taxonomy): Eukaryota > Metazoa > Annelida > Clitellata > Crassiclitellata > Lumbricidae > Aporrectodea > Aporrectodea caliginosa. The sequence continues at coordinate 1,302,666 of JACEVL010000072.1, forward strand.
TGTCATGTGGTATAAACAAATACAGTGGCATGCAATGGCATCCTGTGACTTTTTGGTGCTACTGTTGTCTTAAACATACCAAAAACTTACCATCATTTACAATTTACATAACTTTATGCCCTTCATTCTAAAAATGATAAAATGTTGACAAAATATTTCATACTCTAACTTTCCACACCTATATAATAAAGCAACATTTGATTACCTAATTGGCATGAGATAGTTTGTTTGTTTGTTTATTGTCGTGAAGCACATAATCATGACAAATACATGAAGAACATAATAATCAGTCGTAGACAAATGGGAGGCCCAGAAGGGATGAAATCCCGCTATAGGGACACCAATTTTATCTAATTTCATAAACAGTGAATCAATCTATTTAAAAGTGAAGATTTCATAATGGTCTGTTTAAAAACTTGTAACAAAGACTTTTAACCTAAAGCAGCAATCAGACATCAGTGTACCTCAGTACAATGTTTCAATGAGATGCACCCAATAATGACATCTGTTCGCATGCAACAATTCAAAAATCCAAAGCAGTAGAGCCTACTTAAAAGTAGTATACGAAAAAACTTAGTAATACAGTAATATAAGCATATAATAATAACAATAATAATATTCGTTTATTAATTCAAACTGACAAATTATAGTAGTAACAGATGATAACAAGTTTAACAGGAGTTAAATTTAACTGTATGGCAGCCTGCAAGGCGCCCATCTGTGTTACTGCTCATTTTACAGTCATCCCTACGGAGTGGAAGGCTGAGTCAACCACAAGGGGCTAGCGGGTATCGAACCCGCATCCATCTCATCTTCGTGCCAGCATGTTACCATTCAACCATCGTCAACCATATGACAGGCACTCTGCCAAACCAAACCCTATACGATCCCACAAGCTGTAAGCAAGTAAGAGGTAGAGCCTCTCAGAGGGTTACTAAAACACTAATTTGTGAGAACTCTTAAAAGCCACTTAATAGCTATTTAAACAAGATCACAGAAGCAATATGACATGTATATAACAGCATTTACTGTTCACTGATGTGTCAAGTGTCATTCACAATCAACTATCAAAACAGTAAATCAGCAAATACATCACTTGACCACACGTACGTACATACATACATACATACATGCATGCATGCATGTCTACATGCACGCATACATACATAAAAATGATACAGAATGCACTATGAAATGCTCAGTTACCTAACATCACATCATATACATTGTATTGTTTAATTGCTAAGGCCATGTGCTGTTCTAAGTATTACATGACACCAGCCATTTAGGAAAATAAAGTATACAATACTAGCTGTTGCCACCACAGCTAGTATTGTATACTTTATTTTCCTATGCTTATATGACGCCATTTACGCTACCACTAAACGATGGATCTAAGCAATCAGGAGTTAAGGACTTTCTTTGAGTAGTTTCGAAAGTACACATTAAATTTTAGCATGTCAAACAATCTAAACGGCCACCACACCGTGTCACACCAGTCAGACTCTTGCTCATACATAACTTTATGTATACGAATACCATGGTTCAGTTTAACCCGAATTTTAAGAAGTTTTGGATTACATGTAATATACAGATTTGTTATTATTATTCACCTTCTGTCGATCAAATCACCGCCTGACATCTTTGTTTACATTGCCAGCATGATTGCCAGCGACGCCAGTCCTTAACGCCAACCGCCAAAGGGATCGTCCATAATTCACGATTCGGCTTAAATATCCCAGAACGGAGAACCTAGTAGGGCCTATTCCAGAACCAGAACCAGAACCTAGTATTCCAGATATGCCTTTTGGCCCAAATAAGTAAGTAATGATAATTTCGTCTAAAGGTAGGCCTTCGGTTATTGAGTATGGCCGAATTGTATGGCGCTCTAGCTGAAGTCCTAACCTCTCGCTCTTCAGCGCTTAAAAAGTCAGTAGCCTATCAACTAAGCTATAAACACATGCAGGCTAATGAAAACTTCTAGCTATTCGATCGTTCTTCACCTAATCTTTTGATTTTCAAAAAAGCTACGCTCCCTATTAGTTAATTGAATTAATTGACTTAGGCCTAAATTAGATTATGTTGTCTGTATTTCTATTTTAGCTAAGATTGTATACTCTCTTGTAGGCTAAATGTGGTTTTATGTACCCGTACGTGTTATATGTTTCTTTTTGGTTTGTTTGATTTTGAGCCCAAGGTTTTGAGCCCAGCGCTCGTGAATAAGCTGATGCCCTGCGCTTGGCTTTCGAGTGGCGCTTTAGAAGTTTGGAGATTACGATTTCGATTTACTCCAATCTATATGTATCCATTGGCTGTCTTTCTTTTCCTAACTGTATTTTTTTCATGTAGGCCTATAGGCCTAGGTGTCCCTATTCACGGGATGAGGTGATGCCATCCGATCAGTTCTGTCCGCTCGGAGCAGGTCTTGTGGTTCTTCGACCGTTGGAAACCGAGCTGTTCGATTGGCCGCCCAAAACCAAGCGAGCAAGATGCCATGCTCTCCTCTGGCGGTGACGAATGCACCACAGGCGCACTTGTGTGGTTCGCATAATTAATATTATTATGAAGCCATTGAGATTCTGATAGGCTGATGTTTAAAATGTCTTCCACTGACTTCCAGGCCCTCTGCGATTTTCCGGTATGGGTCTTTTGGTTGAGCCTCGATGTACACTGTCATGGACTCTCGTGCCCTAAGGAATGGAACCGAGTACCAATGTTTGTCCGAAGTTAGAACTTAGATCTTCTCTTCCTTTAAGAAACGCCTCAAAACTCCTTAGGCCTATATTGGCTTTCAAGAATTTGGCGATAGATACAGCTCTTCAACTGGCGACTGACTAACCAAACCTGCTTCTGTGTGACCTATTTTGTAATGATGATGCTGATGCTGATGATGCTGCTGCTGCTGCTGCTGATGATGATAATAATAATAATAATAACTAATAATAATAATAATAATAATAATAATAATAATAATAATAATAATAATAATAATAATAATAATAATAATAATAATAATAATAATAATAATAATAATAATAATAATAATAATAACAGCCTAATAATAATAATAGGCTAATAATAATAATAATAATAATAATAATAATAATAATAATAATAATAATACAAAGCAATACAAAGATTAACCATACTTTACACACATGATGCTCTTGTTTTGCTTAGAAACAGTTTGAGTGTTCCGAAGCTATTGTACAGTATGCGAACAGCCGTCTGTGTTGATTGCCCAAGCTTGACTCGGTTCGACCTTCTGCTGAGAGAAGGACTATCAGCCATATTGAATGTGGAACTTGATGATGACCGTTGGCTCCAGGCTTCTCTGCCGGTGAGGGATGGTGGTCTGGGAGTTCGTTGTGCTTCTACGCTGGCACTTTCCGCCTTTCTGGCTTCCGCCGCTAGCACAAGCGAACTGCAGGCATGCATCTTACCCACAGAGTCGGCTGAGATACCCTATGAACTTGCAAATTCAGCACTCACCGCTTGGTTGACCCTGACAGGCGCAGAACCACCAACAGGAGCAGCAACTCATCGTCAAAAAGAATGGGACCTCCGATGTACAGACAAGGCATGGACAGGCCTGCTCGAGTCCACTAGCTGTCCACGCGATCGTGCTCGCCTGCTAGCTTCACGAGCACCTCATTCTGGAGACTGGATGCTAGCTCCCCCTGTTACTGCTTTGGGCCTGCGCCTCTCAGACGAGGAAGTACGACTCGCAGTCGGAGTGAGGCTAGGGACAGCACTCTATGAACCACATCTGTGCCACCACTGTCGACAAAAAGTCGACGCAAGAGGACTCCATGGGCTGGTTTGTAGAGGAGGCGGCGGAAAACATCAACGACACAGTATGTTAAACGACATCATCTGGAGAGCACTCGGCAGAGCAAAAATCCCGTCACAGAAAGAACCTCTCGGTCTGTCAAGAGAAGATGGAAAACGACCAGACGGTGTCACGCTGATCCCTTGGTCACGTGGACGATGTCTTGCATGGGATGTGACAGTGCCCGACACCTACGCCACGTCTCATCTTGGCCATACATCTACTGGAGCTGGGGAAGCCGCCGAACGTGCAGTTGTCTCCAAGAGGGTCAAATATTCCACCATCACCACCACCCACGATTTTGTAGCGGTCGCCTTAGAAACTGCCGGCGCTTGGAGCAAAGAGGGACTGCAGTTCGTTTCTGAGTTGGGAAGACGGACAAGTGACGCAACCCATGATCCAATGGAGTCATCATATCTTTTCCAGCGGATCTCAGTGGCTCTTCAACGGGGGAACGCCATCTGCCTCTCCGGGACACTGCCACCGATCTCTGAACTCTGCTGAAATGACAATAAATAATAATAATAATAATAATAATAATAATAATAATAATAATAATAATAATAATAATAATAATAATAATAATAATAATAATAATAATAATAATAATAATAATAATAATAATAATAATAATAATAATAATAATAATAATCCTGGGTTCGATCAACGACCTCTTATATAATAGTAATAGTAATAATAATAGTAATAATAATAATAATAATAATAATAATAATAATAATAATAATAATAATAATAATAATAATAATAATAATAATAATAATAATAATAATAATAATAATAATAATAATGAATACGAAGTGTATAGCCTAATACATTGCGCTCTTTGTGTGATGTCACAATATAATTATATTCAAGACGTCATTATTCACTGAAGGTTTCGCTCATTTAAAGCTTCGATTTTGAAATTTATTTAAATAAATTTAGTTCGTTTAAAACTTTGTCGTAGACGATTTACTTTTGCAATCGCACTTGAGTTTGCTCTCTTTCGATTTGCCCAGTCAGCATTTACCGAACAACCGATTGGCGTTTCTTGCAATATTAATGTTGATTGTGAGTTTGTGGCAAGAGGCGACGTTTCTTCTTCTGCAAATCCTAGTGCTTCCCCCGATGCCATGTCGAAGAAACGAACAACAACTGAATCCAGCAATGACGAGCAAACAACTGAAGGCTCGGACTGTAAGTTTATGGCTTCATGCATGGCAGGTTTTAATAGTAGGCCTACGTACGTAGCCTATACGTAGGCTAGGGGCCGTCCATAAATGACGTCACGCAATTTTGGCCGATTTTTAACCCCCCTCGTCACACTTCGTCACAAAAAGTAAGACCCCCTCTGAAAATGACGTCACAAAGCTCTGACCCCCCCAAAATCAAATTTCCATGGCGAAGCAAAATGCTCCTTCATGGAACAAATAGGGAAAGCATGAATATTTTAAAATCTAACGGTGACCAAATATTGAAAAAATTAGAAAATTATTAATAATGGTGCCCGTATACATTAAAATAATTGAAAAATAATTAAAATTTAATCCTCAAAATTAGTGCTGTCATTAATAAAAAATAAATTGTTGTTAATTGTTAAATTTAATAACATAGACCTGGTGTGACGTCACACTTCTCAGACCCCCCACCCCATGTCACAGATCGTCACAAATTTCCGACCCCCGACCCCCTAGGTGCGTGACGTCATTTATGGACGGCCCCTTAGGCCTATACGTTTTTCAGTTTCTTGACCTCAAGGAATCGATCAAAAGGTTTTTATGAGAAACACTTGTGAATGCTTGTCAGAACTAATTATCGAAAACTTAGCAAAATTATTACATAAACGAATAATAGTGGGGGCTGTGGGGCACGGTGGCAGATTGGTTATAGCTCTCGGCCTGTAACGCGAAGAGTAGGGGAGAGTCTGCACCCTTGATCCTAAAGCACCCTTGATCCTAATGGGTTTTCTCCGTACTTACTTACTCAATATCACCGAGCAGCGAGCAAAACTATTAAAAATTTTAATTCGACGACACTTCATGTGTCTCAGAGAGGATTTGAGCAATTGTTCTATTTCTATTGGAAAAGTTAGTTTTTGTAGGTAAAAAGTAATTTTTTCGCTGTTTTGACGAACCTCACAGTTTGGATATTTGCGTTAGGGGAGTAATTTTGCTGATATAGCTTTGAACATAATAATAATAATTTGGTTTCAGTGTAGTACAAACAACTTTGCAGGGTTCTAGGTGATGTTTAGAAAAAGTTATTATGCATATTGTAAAAATAGTAGGGTGTTGCACCCTTGATCCCCATGTGCATATACACCCTTGATTCTAGAAATTAACTATAAATTTATCATATGCACCCTTGATCCTATGGGATCAAGGGTGCATATGATAAATTTATAGTTAATTTCTATTAAATGTTAAAAAGTTAAGCTAAAGTTAAAAACTACAGTTAAAATGCACAGTAAGTTTTAAGCATACTTGTGCTTAGTTCTGAAATTGGAGAAAACACTGATGATGACGGTCATGAAGATCATGAAGATCTCGGTATTCAGAATCTCGAGTAGGCCTATAAGTCATCTGACAGTACAGATGTTGTCTTTCAGGCAGTATAAGATCTAATATATATGTAGTTATTTTCTTTTTGTAATCAACATTAAAATATTACTGTTAATAACAAAACAGCTTTTTGTTGGATAAACCAGCACCAGATCAAATGAGCAAACATAGGATCAAGGGTGCATATAAGTGGGATCAAGGGTGCATACATACATGCACCCTTGATCCCATCTGATTCACCTTCGTTTTTCGCACATAACATATTAAAAATGATGGAATGATAGAACATTGAATATAAAGTTAGATTGAAAATAAAATTGTCTATTAGACACATTCGATCCAAATTCAAAAATGTTAACACATTTTCATTAAAGGAGAAAAGTTACAAAATAGGATCAAGGGTGCAGACTCTCCCCTAGGCCTACCAGTGCGGTTAGAGCCTCGCCCGAGACAGTTACTGTGTAGGGACCTTGAGCACGTTCTTCACTCACAGTTGCTGTGCAATATACAATTATTGTACCTGCGACATCGTCGACGTGTGTGCACTTCTGATCTTTGGAAGGAGGGCAGTATCAAGTACAGTTGTATTGTATTGTAAACAAAGCACGCGAGACAACCAGCTTGACCGTATTATAACTTACATTATACAATAATTGAGGCTAATAGAGATTCAACGTGGAGTTGATTGCATAGATTTCTATTGTAGCAGTACTCCAACAAGAAGACAACACTAAACGTGCAAAACTCGCCGCGTTGAGAGACACAACCGTAAGTCACATAGCGCTAAAATAAAAGTCGCAATACTTCGTAGGATATAAACTTTGTGAATTGCTTGACTAATAGGCCTGTGACTTATAGACCGTCGTGCCAGTTTCCATACTTCTTCTCTAGCAAATGGCTTCATTATCGAGGGGGGGGCGATAGCGCATTGGATAACACACTGGCATAGAGAGCGAGAGGTACCGAGTTCGAGTTCCGTAGGCGGACAAGCTTTGTAGGCTGCTATTAGCGCCGTGTATTGCAGGCTGTCTGTTCTGTTAGTAGTTAAGACTTGTGTTCTTGTGAATTGTTTCAATTGCATAACATGCACATGTACAGCGCAGTGCGTTTGTCAGGCTCTTCTTTAAAAAATAACTATTATTAATATGATTATTACTATTATTATTAGTATTATTATTATTATTATTATTATTATTATTATTATTATTATTATTATTATCACATAGGCCCAGAAGTGCTTGAAAGAGCGTAGTGTACGCGTCAAAAACCAAAAGAGTATTTGACTTTGACGCCAAGGCAATAATTGTGTCTAACTGCGTCAAAGTTTTCACTGTGTTTCTACACAAGATAGAGTTCCCACTCTGCAAATGATATGTCAAAGCGATCCTTACGTTTTTCCCTTAAAAGTTGTAGGCTATATTGATCTCAGTTTAAGTCGCCTTCGTCTCGTGTTTCTTCGATCGCTACTTCCGGATTACTGAGCGACGTCTGTGCAACCGACTTTTTATCACTAATTAATGCAATCTCGTATAAAAAAGTCTGATCATTAAATCATTGGAAAACATCTTTAGAAGTACTGAAATGCCATAAGGGAAAGAGGAAATATGCTACTAATTAATACAACTCCCGTTAATATCGGCAAATATAGGTAGGACCGAGCTTATTATAATATAGTTTCCCTTGATAGGGATCAGCTGTGAAGTAGGGAGTGAGTCACATCGTGCTAATTAAACTTAACCTTATAAAGTAAGTTGTAATTTACAGTGCATTCTATTTGGATTGATATGTAGTTTGCCACTTGTTTTGATAGGTCCTTCCACTTGTTTGATTTTATGGTGATTAGGCCTAATTCTAACGAAGTGTTCTAGCAGGTGTGATGTCTTTTAACGTTAAACTGTAGCTACAAGATCTACCGATCGAGCTACTTGAATGTATCCTCGTTAAAGCCGTAGCTATGGAAGTGAAGGGTATGCAGCTGGCCAAAAGTGTGTGGAAAGAAAAAGCTGATCTGGTGATAAGTCGACTTAGAACTGTCTGTTCGCAATGGAGCAGCACTCTTACGACCAGCTTCTTTCGAAATGAACTTCACAGAGCTCTAGACGGCATTGGTTAGTTCACGAAATATCTTTGTTAGCTCTTTTGTGCGTACAAATGACTATGCATCTTAAATTCGAATTACGGTCAATGTGTAAGTCAGTCATAATGCTTACTATGAAAATGTTACCGTGGTTATTTCTCTTACCTTTGAGGCGCTATGTCGGACATCCAGGCCACTGTAGGCCTACGCTGCTGCCTGATCTTTTACAGTGCACGGTTAGTGTGTCCGTTCAGGATGAATTCTTTAGAAGGAGTAAAATAAGTTAAGCATTTCTACTATGGCCGGGATTGAACCTCCGACCTCTCGATTTATTATCCATCAGTAACCACAAGACTGTTGCGATTCCATAAACGAACAATATTACGTGAGAGAAATATTACAACGTTAATTGCAGTGCTCGTGCGTAAACTGGTGCCTTAATTGCGACTAGCTTTAGAGTAGCGCTTCAAAAATTTGGAGTTTACAAACACGACTTCCATTAAGCCTACATGAAATGTCTAGACATAGACATGAAACGGTTCTTACTGACGTACGTAGCCTACGTCTGCAGATCTACGCTCTCTACATGTTGGCGAATTTAAATATTATTTCTCGTGCACCCTACGATATAGCCTAAATGTTTAGTTATTAACTAATCATTCTTCAAGAGCAATGACAACAGTTAGTTATTTTTCTCTATCTCTTATTACCTTTTACTGTACGATGCGGTTTGTCATCTGACATGAATTATACAGCAGTAAACGAATATCATCATCATCATCATCATCATCATCATCATCATCATCATCATCATCATCATCATCATCATCATCATCATCATCATCATCATCATCATCATCATCATCATCATCATCATCATACAACCTGGTCATCAAATAAGCAGACGTTCTGCTTTCCACGTTCCTTGTAATAATGGTAATTATGCTTATTACTTTTCTATCAGATTTTGATGAACACGTTGTATGATGATGATATTCTTTTATTGTTGACTATGAAGGCAAGTAGCCATCCAACCACTTCACAAGATGAGAGTGCTTTCAATTCATCTCGATTGCCATTCTTCTTTTGAATGTCTCTTGAAAATGCATCCGCGTCAAAATTCCTACGATAATGTTCGATTGGTTCCACAGACGCATACTGTGATTAGCTAGAATAACTGAAATTCTATCTGCTCAAGACGAGTGATTATAGTGTCTTTCAGTTATACTGTACATGTGGGCAATAATACTGGAGGCCTGTTGAGATTACGCTGATACGCCTTGTCTCCGGACTATCTCTGAACTGTCCGTTTCGCTATCGCCCTCATTATTCTGAAGTTTTTTCCGACTGCGAGTGCGTGGCCATTCTCGGCTGCGCTTGGTCCTGGCAGACTGATCTTGCTATTCTCCCTGGCAGCTGGCGATGCTATCATCATCATCATCGTCATCATCAGCATCATCATCATCATCATCATCGTCGTCGTCGTCGTCATCATCATCATCATCATCGTCGTAATCATCATCATCATCGTCATTATCATCATCATCATCATCATCACCATCACCATCATCATCATCATCATCATCATCATCATCGTCATCATCATCATCATCATCATCATCATCATCATCATCATCATCATCATAATAATCAATGATTCATCATCATCATCATCATCATCATCATCATCATCACTACCACCACTACCATTTCTGAATGGTTCATCCTACTAGAGACGCTTTATAAAGTTTAAATACGGTACAATACAATAATACAGTCAATTTTCTGTGTGCATGTATGTGTGAAAAATGTATGGCCCCTAATCAGGATATTTCTTTAATACGTGTCATTTCCTTAGCGTAGTTTACATAACAGAGTAATATATTTTTTTAGCTCAGGAGACGATTCGTTTGGAGATTTTGCACGAAACTCTCATCCACTGTTTCGTCATCAAAGTTACTTCAATGAAAGATGACATATTTATGTTCTGCGCATACCACGATCAAGACGACATGTCATCTGACGCAGTGTCTTACAGCGTTAAAGCTTACGACCGCAACAATATGGCAGAGGTGAAAGATGTAATCGCAACACCAGGAATATATCCGGACGACATAGCAGCTTGCAACGTGTCAAATTGCCTCTATGTACTAGGAGAGAACAGTGAATTTGATTGCTCCTCCATCTTACGCGTTACGAAAGATGAGGAACATCAGTTTAACGTTCATACATGGATTAGTGATCTACGACTTTCAGTTTCGTCTATATCCTTATCCGTTACAGGCCGCCTAGTAGCCATTTCAGCATCAGAAGGGTTAGTTTCCCAAGCACTAAGCATATATAGTCCGAATGGTGTCTTGCAGCATGAAGTAATGTTGTCTCCAGATATAGATGGGTTCAGATATGTTAAAAGGGTAATTCAAAAATCAAATGGAAACCTTGTATTAGAGTCTGTTAGCGAACAGTTTCAAACAGTCTTAACGGAGATCGATACGGATGGGATTATTGAACGGCAATATAAATCATCACTTAGTGGGATGAGTGGTGTGAATTTTGCCGATACTTTTGGTAGAATTCTGATAAATGATCCGGAAAATGGAATCGAGCTGTTAGATGCTGAGTTGAATCCCTTGGCTTTTACTGGTCCGCAACCAAATCAGGGCAACTTCAATATAGAATATTGTTTGCACCATTGTAGCGAAAGGAATGAGGTAGTGGGTATCTGTGCTATTGATGCTAATATCAGTGTTCTAACCATCTTCCGGTTCAGTGAAGAATAAAATCACTCTAAAGATAGGTAACAATGGGGACAATTTTAATTAAATAGCGTTGAAATCTCATGTAGTTACCGCCTTATTGTAGCTACTACTGTATATAATTTAAAACATGTGTATTGAGAAAACTATTCCCTTTCAGATATACGTTGATAATTCGTTTACGCAATTCATGTAATTAATAAAGCAACTTGTTTTTCTTTTATCGTGCATAAAATATGTTTTTGAAGTTCTGCTCTGATACATACACAGATCTATTTAATAGCTAGAAAATGACTTTATCGTAAAGAGGTTTCATCATTACCTGATTTCTTGTTTTACCTCCTCCACCATTCACTGACAGTTTCTAAGAAAACAGGGTTGTTTATGCCCGAACCAGAATGAGAATTGTGTTTTAGTAGAATATCAAATCATATGCATCACATCGAGGTTCTACCATGAGACTCATACTCAAAGATCGCAGACTGTGTGGCGGAATGTCAGGAGACAGGATAGTGGTTGAAAGTAGGCAGGAGAGCTCGTTCTGAGGGTTTAATAGGTAAGGCAATCCAGTTTAAATCTTATTCTGAAATGCTACAGGAAGCCAATGCAACTGACCGAGCACTGCAGTTAATGAGTTTGAATGAGAAGATGCACGCAGAACCAAGCAATCCAGAGAATTTTGGATGCGTGGAAGCCTGGTGACTTCAAGGTCTGATATGCCTACAAATACAGAGTTGGCATAATCAAGGCGATAGCAGACAGAAAAGCATGCAGGCTAGTAGCATGCCCTATTTAACCCCTATGTAAGTAAGTAAGTAAGTAAGTAAGTAAGTAAGTAAGTAAGAATATTCTTTATTGAGAAGCACTAGCAAACGCACAGCACTGTACATGGCAAGATTAATACATTCAAACAAAAACAAACAAATTTATATATACAAGCAAAGAATTGAATGGAAGAAGTTATTTTATATCAGAGGAACCTAGGGGAGGAAGAGTATGTAGGCGGTATGCCCATGCATGTGTATATGTAAGCTTATGTGTCTAAATGCGCGCATCAGTGTAATAATTATGTCGACGGTGTAAACCCCGAGAGATGCTCGGAGCAGACGATGAACGCGCCCTAAGTAATAAACCCAGCAGAAGTTGAAATATAGAAAGCTTTTAAAAGCTAATATAATTTTACGAATCCGCGACTGACGACGATGGCATTGCTCGCTGTCTGCTTCAGAGATCGGATGAAGCAAGGAATGATCCCTTGACCCGTTCGTCTCCTTTGTAAAAGAGCAGACGATGACAAATAATGGTATGTCTGTCTGTCTGACTGTTGTCTGTCTACCTATTATATTCGCATGATCTGCTGTAAGTCTGTGTGTGTGTGTGTGTGTGAGAGAGAGAGAGACAGACAGACAGACAGACAGACACAGAAAGACAGACATACAGAGACAGAGAGTCAGAGACAGACATACGCACATACAGACATACGCACATAAACACAGAGACAGAGACAGCAAGAGGACAGGTCGACTCTGCTTGGACGCCAAGTTAATAACAGGTCTTTTGTAAGGAGACCCACAGAATAATGATGTTGATGATGTGTACAAACTTAGACTTATCTGTCTGTTTGTCTGTCTATCTGTATGTCTGTCTCTCTCGTTCGTAGGTCTGGTTGTTCTTCTGCATAGCTCCCGTTACCTGGCAACATCATTGTCATTCTCACTACATCAGAATAGTTGCCAGCTTTCCCGCAGATTGTCTGTCTGTCTCTGTCTGTCTCTGTCTCTGCCTCTGCCGTCTGTCTCTGTCTCTGTCTCTACTCACACACACACACACACACACACACACACACACACACACACACACACACACACACACACACACACACACACACACACACACACACACACACACACACACACACACACACACACACACACACACACACACACACACACACACACACACACACACACACACACACACACACACACACACACACACACACACACATATATATATAGGCTACACGGTGTCATTTATGTGATAAAATTGTGTCTGTTTGAGGCCTTTGTTGCCAGCTATAGGATTGCCCTGTTTTCTAGTGGTTAGCTGTGTTAGACAGGTAACGTGGGCGTTGTGGTTTCCCTTCCAGGGTCGAAGGATATTTCAAGAGTTTTGTTCCTCTACTCTATTCTAGTGTCCCCTAGCGAATTCAGTCATAAAATCAGCGCATAATAGACAATTTTCAAACAGATTAAGACGGTTTGGTTAGATCCCTTAGGTGAATGATACGCATCTATTACACTCACTCATAAAATAGGCCTACAGTTCTAAGCGGTACACTACGACACCTTTATTAAAAGAGCATTCAGCTGTGTGTATAGGCCTACAGGTTGGGTAAGTGTTTCAATAACTCCGCCACTGCTCGTATTCTACTCTGACAGTGCCAGTTCCAAGCCTGAATACAGGAGGAAGTCGACGCCAACTATGTTTGTTATGACACAGTCTCTTCAAAGACCAACTAGGCTAACCATCAATTACTTATAATGAATTCTTTCTTTTATCTTGCTATTATGGTAAGGTATATATATATTCGTTTATTGAGAAAAACAATCTGACAAAAACGCAGAAATGCTAACATGAGTGATAATGAATAATTAAAGTTCATTAAAAAGTTTTAGAATAAACTAGTAAATATTTTTATATAATGATATTGGAATAAATTGAGAGTTGTCCTTGGGTGGGAGAGTATGGTTGTGTGCTCTAGGCTAGGTCTTAATTGGTGAGAGGAGAGGGGTCGGAGTGGAGGTAGGAATTGGTGAAGTACATTATACCCCGCAGTCGATCGAGTCGAATGTATACGATCGACTTGGCTCGGCCGACGATCGACTCGATCGACTTCGTCGACTCCCCGACCTTTCGACGACTCGCTCGACTTGGCTCGGACGACGATCGACTCGATCGACTTCGTCGACTTGGACTGCAGTCTCTTGGCCAAAGTTGCTGACAAATGTTGCATTCTTACATTCCAGTAGCCTATATAACTAAATTACTCATGAATTTCTATTGCACACACTTCCTCAAACTGTAACTGAGCTGGTAAGTAACATTTAAGGTATAATGATATCGTGTGTGCCTGTGGTTGCCTTGTAAGAATTAAGCCTCGCCTAACCCGTCGACTTATCAGCTAGGCATCTAGGCTACAATGGAATCTCCTACAGTACGGTACAGAAATTAGTAGGCTACTTGCTCGACAAATAAGAAGGTAGCAGAGGTAGGCCTACTAGAGGACGTGTAATGTCTATAGGCCTATGACATCTGCACCTGAGGCGCTATATAAATCTTCGTAATGAATTACGGTTAGTTCAAGAAACTTGAAAACTGCTCAAGTTTACTTAGTTAATACAGTAGTCTGTAGCGCAGATTGCATAGATTAAGGTTCAGGCTTGGAACCACTTAGAGGGTTCTGTCGCAGTTCAGCATAGGCATATGCTCCAGATTATAGACAATGGCATACAATGCTCCAAATCGTCTGCTGCAATTGCAAGTATTTGTACACGAATCCACATGACACTAATTGTATTTCATTTTATGACATTTCCGGAAGGCAACAATGTAGGCAGTTTTGGTTTTGAAAGAGATAGGGCGACTACGTTAAATATATGAATCATGGCGGCAGCTGCGGCTCCTATTAATACTCGCTGTAGAGTGGACCAAAATGTTGCCACACATCCGAGTGAGAAGTCGACGCATTCAGTCCTGTTCTAATGTAGAGACGTATGAACGTTTTGAGATCATCGTTACCGACTACAGAGCTAAAATTTCCTGAAATTAACGCATCGCTCCAATTTTCACCGTAAAACTGAAAACAAGTATCTCTATAACTTTCACTAATAAGAAAGCGCCAAGAGGTTCATTATTTGCATTGAACTTTGTATAGTTTCATACGGTAGTTGTGTGTTTACACAGAATTACGGAACAAATGCAAGTAAAATATTCAGAGTCGAGTCGAGTCGAGGAAACAACGATCGACTCGACTTGGCCGAGTTTACGATCGACTCGATCGGCGAGTCGATCGAGTCGACGATTTTTCGATCGACTCGACTTGGCCGAGTTTACGATCGACTTGATCGATCGACTCGATCGGCTGCGGGGTATAAAGTACATGCTAGGAGTTGTGTAATATAGAGAAAAGGTGTTTTGCATCGGCTATATTGGCAAGTTCAGAGACTGTTGGAAAGGATTGCTCTAGGCAACCTAGGCGTTTGACTCTTTTTAGGAGTTTTTATTACTTATTGTAGACGTCAACGGCCCTGATAGCGGTAAGGTGGGTCGTTTAAAATAGGATATATTAGGCTAATCACTTTCAGCGAACAACTCCTTCAGATAGGCTAAGTCGATTCATATCAAATGCCTAAAATAGCTGTGGCTATTATTACGTCCGATGTGGAATAATTACAACTAACTTCAAAAGCCAAATATAAGATCAGGGGCGTTATATCCAATAGGCACAGTATGAGTTATTGAAAAGAGTTATTGAAATGAGTTATTGAAATGAGTTATTGAAATGAGCTATTGAAATTAGTTATTGAAATTAGTTATTGAAATGAGCTATTGAAATGAGTTATTGAAATGAGCTATTGAAATGAGTTATTGTAAGGAATTATTGAAAGAGTTATTGAAATGAGTTAATGAAAAAATCATTGAAAAGAGTTTTTGAAAACAGTTATCGAAAAGAGTTATTGAAAAGAGTTATTGTAAAGAGTTATTGAAAAGAGAGTTCTTGAAAAGAGTTATTGAAAAGAGTCATTGAAATTAGTTATTGAAAAGAGTTATTGAAAAGAGTTATTGAAAAGAGTTATTGAAAAGAGTTATTGAAAACAGTTATTGAAAAAGAGTTATTGAAAAGAGTTATTGAAAAATGAACATTTATTGAAAAGAGTTATTGAAAAGAGTTATTGAAAAGAGTTATTTTCGCTAGTTATTGAAAAGAGTTATTGAAAGGTTTTTATTGAAAAGAGTTATTGAAAAGAGTTACTGAAAGAGTTATTGAAAAGAGTTATTGAAAGGAGTTATTGAAAAGAGTTATTGAAAAGAGTTCCAAACTTCCGGTTTGAAAAGAGTTATTGAAAAGAGTTATTGAAAAGAGTTATTGAAAAGAGTTATTGAAAAGAGTTATTGAAAAGAGTTATTGAGAGTTATTGAGTGACCATTGAAAAGAGTTATTGAAAAGAGTTATTGAAAAGAGTTATTGAAAAGAGTTATTGAAAAGAGTTATTGAAAAGAGTTATTGAAAAGAGTTATTGAAAAGAGTTATTGAAAAGTGTTATTGAAAAGAGTTATTGGAAAGAGATATTGAAAAGAGTTATTGAAAAGAGTTATTGAAAAGAGTTATTGAAAAGAGTTATTGAAAAGAGTTATTGAAAAGAGTTATTGAAAAGTTATTGAAAAGTTATTGAAAAGAGTTATTGAAACTTGGAGAGTTATTGATTGAGTTATTGAGTTATTGAAAAGAGTTATTTATCGACTGAGTTATTGTTAGGCTTATTGAAAAGAGTTATTGACTTGAGTATTATTGAAAAGAGTTATTGAAAAGAGTTATTGAAAAGAGTTATTGAAAAGAGTTATTGAAAAGAGTTATTGAAAAGAGTTATTGAAAAGAGTTATTAAAAAGAGTTATTGAAAAAGTAATAGAGTTAATTATTGGCCTTATTGAAAGAGTTATTGAAAAGAATTATTGAAAAGAGTTATTGAAAAGCATTTAAATTGATAAGAAAGTTATTGAATGCAGTTATTGAAAAGAGTTATTGAAAAGAGTTATTGAAAAGGTTATTGAAAAGAGTTATTGAAAAGAGTTATTGAAAAGAGTTATTGAAAAAGTTATTGAAAAGAGATTTATTGAAAAGAGTTATTGAAAAGAGTATATTGAAAAGAGTTATTGAAAAGAGTTATTGAAAGAGTTATTGAAAAGAGTTATTGAAAAGAGTTATTGAAAAGAGTTATTGAAAAGAGTTATTGAAAAGAGTTATTGAAAAGAGTTATTGAAAAGAGTTATTGAAAAGAGTTATTGAAACGAGTTATTGAAAAGAGTTATTGAAAAGAGTTATTGAAAAGAGTTATTGAAAAGAGTTATTGAAAAGAGTTATTGAAAAGAGTTATTGAAATGAGTTATTGAAAAGAGTTAGTTACTTGAAAAGAGTTATTGAAAAGAGTTATTTGAAAAGTATTGTAAAGAGTTATTGAAAAGAGTTATTGAAAAGAGTTATTGAAAAAATGAAAAGAGTTATTGAAAAGAGTTATTGAAAAGAGTTATTGATAAAAGAGTTATTGAAAAGAGTTATTGAAAAGAGTTATTGAAAAGAGTTATTGAAAAGAGTTATTGAAAAGAGTTATTGAAAAGAGTTATTGAAAAGAGTTATTGAAAAGAGTTATTGAAAAGAGTTATTGAAAAGAGTTATTGAAAAGAGTTATTGAAAAGAGTTATTGAAAAGAGTTATTGAAAAGAGTTATTGAGTTATTGAAAAGAGTTATTGAAAAAGAGTTATTGAAAAGAGTTATTGAAAAGAGTTATTGAAAAGAGTTATTGAAAAGAGTTATTGAAGAGAGTTATTGAAAGAGTTATTGAAAAGAGTTATTGAAAAGAGTTATTGAAAAGAGTTATTGAAAGAGTTATTGAAAAGAGTTATTGAAAAGAGTTATTGTTTAAAAGAGTTATTGAAAAGTCGATTGAAAATCTAGAGTTATTGAAAAGAGTTATTGAAAAGAGTTATTGAAAAGAGTTATTGAAAAGAGTTATTGAAAAGAGTTATTGAAAAGAGTTATTGAAAAGAGTTATTGAAAAGAGTTATTGAAAAGAGTTATTGAAAAGAGTTATTGAAAAGAGTTATTGAAAAGAGTTATTGAAAAGAGTTATTGAAAAGAGTTATTGAAAAGAGATATTGAAAAGAGTTATTGAAAAGAGTTATTGAAAAGAGTTATTGAAAAGAGTTATTGAAAAGAGTTATTGAAAAGAGTTATTGAAAAGAGTTATTGAAAAGAGTTATTGAAAAAATTGAAAAGAGTTATTGAAAAGAGTTATTGAAAAGAGTTATTGAAAAGAGTTATTGAAAAGAGTTATTGAAAAGAGTTATTGAAAAGAGTTATTGAAAAGAGTTATTGAAAATGAGTTATTGAAAAGAGTTATTGAAAAGAGTTATTGAAAAGAGTTATTGAAAAGAGTTATTGAAAAGAGTTATTGAAAAGAGTTATTGAAAAGAGTTATTGAAAAGAGTTATTGAAAAGAGTTATTGAAAAGAGTTATTGAAAAGAGTTATTGAAAAGAGTTATTGAAAAGAGTTATTGAAAAGAGTTATTGAAAAGAGTTATTGAAAAGAGTTATTGAAAAGAGTTATTGAAAAGAGTTATTGAAAAGAGTTATTGAAAAGAGTTATTGAAAAGAGTTATTGAAAAGAGTTATTGAAAAGAGTTATTGAAAAGAGTTATTGAAAAGAGTTATTGAAAAGAGTTATTGAAAAGAGTTATTGAAAAGAGTTATTGAAAAGAGTTATTGAAAAGAGTTATTGAAAAGAGTTATTGAAAAGAGTTATTGAAAAGAGTTATTGAAAAGAGTTATTGAAAAGAGTTATTGAAAAGAGTTATTGAAAAGAGTTATTGAAAAGAGTTATTGAAAAGAGTTATTGAAAAGAGTTATTGAAAAGAGTTATTGAAAAGAGTTATTGAAAAGAGTTATTGAAAAGAGTTATTGAAAAGAGTTATTGAAAAGAGTTATTGAAAAGAGTTATTGAAAAGAGTTATTGAAAAGAGTTATTGAAAAGAGTTATTGAAAAGAGTTATTGAAAAGAGTTATTGAAAAGAGTTATTGAAAAGAGTTATTGAAAAGAGTTATTGAAAAGAGTTATTGAAAAGAGTTATTGAAAAGAGTTATTGAAAAGAGTTATTGAAAAGAGTTATTGAAAAGAGTTATTGAAAAGAGTTATTGAAAAGAGTTATTGAAAAGAGTTATTGAAAAGAGTTATTGAAAAGAGTTATTGAAAAGAGTTATTGAAAAGAGTTATTGAAAAGAGTTATTGAAAAGAGTTATTGAAAAGAGTTATTGAAAAGAGTTATTGAAAAGAGTTATTGAAAAGAGTTATTGAAAAGAGTTATTGAAAAGAGTTATTGAAAAGAGTTATTGAAAAGAGTTATTGAAAAGAGTTATTGTTATTGAAAAGTTAGTTATTGAAAAGAGTTATTGAAAAGAGTTATTGAAAAGAGTTATTGAAAAGAGTTATTGAAAAGAGTTATTGAAAATGGTTATTGAAAAGAGTTATTGAAAAGAGTTATTGAAAAGAGTTATTGAAAAGAGTTATTGAAAAGAGTTATTGAAAAGAGTTATTGAAAAGAGTTATTGAAAAGAGTTATTGAAAAGAGTTATTGAAAAGAGTTATTGAAAAGAGTTATTGAAAAGAGTTATTGAAAAGAGTTATTGAAAAGAGTTAGTTATTGAAAAGAGTTATTGAAAAGAGTTATTGAAAAGAGTTATTGAAAAGAGTTATTGAAAAGAGTTATTGAAAAGAGTTATTGAAAAGAGTTATTGAAAAGAGTTATTGAAAAGAGTTATTGAAAAGAGTTATTGAAAAGAGTTATTGAAAAGAGTTATTGAAAAGAGTTATTGAAAAGAGTTATTGAAAAGAGTTATTGAAAAGAGTTATTGAAAAGAGTTATTGAAAAGAGTTATTGAAAAGAGTTATTGAAAAGAGTTATTGAAAAGAGTTATTGAAAAGAGTTATTGAAAAGAGTTATTGAAAAGAGTTATTGAAAAGAGTTATTGAAAAGAGTTATTGAAAAGAGTTATTGAAAAGAGTTATTGAAAAGAGTTATTGAAAAGAGTTATTGAAAAAAAGAGTTATTGAAAAGAGTTATTGAAAAGAGTTATTGAAAAGAGTTATTGAAAAGAGTTATTGAAAAGAGTTATTGAAAAGAGTTATTGAAAAGAGTTATTGAAAAGAGTTATTGAAAAGAGTTATTGAAAAGAGTTATTGAAAAGAGTTATTGAAAAGAGTTATTGAAAAGAGTTATTGAAAAGAGTTATTGAAAAGAATTGAGTTATTGAAAAGAGTTATTGAAAAGAGTTATTGAAAAGAGTTATTGAAAGAGTTATTGAAAAGAGTTATTGAAAGTTATTGAAAAGAGTTATTGAAAAGAGTTATTGAAAAGAGTTATTGAAAAGAGTTATTGAAAAGAGTTATTGAAAAGAGTTATTGAAAAGAGTTATTGAAAAGAGTTATTGAAAAGAGTTATTGAAAAGAGTTATTGAAAAGAGTTATTGAAAAGAGTTATTGAAAAGAGTTATTGAAAAGAGTTATTGAAAAGAGTTATTGAAAAGAGTTATTGAAAAGAGTTATTGAAAAGAGTTATTGAAAAGAGTTATTGAAAAGAGTTATTGAAAAGAGTTATTGAAAAGAGTTATTGAAAAGAGTTATTGAAAAGAGTTATTGAAAAGAGTTATTGAAAAGAGTTATTGAAAAGAGTTATTGAAAAGAGTTATTGAAAAGAGTTATTGAAAAGAGTTATTGAAAAGAGTTATTGAAAAGAGTTATTGAAAAGAGTTATTGAAAAGAGTTATTGAAAAGAGTTATTGAAAAGAGTTATTGAAAAGAGTTATTGAAAAGAGTTATTGAAAAGAGTTATTGAAAAGAGTTATTGAAAAGAGTTATTGAAAAGAGTTATTGAAAAGAGTTATTGAAAAGAGTTATTGAAAAGAGTTATTGAAAAGAGTTATTGAAAAGAGTTATTGAAAAGAGTTATTGAAAAGAGTTATTGAAAAGAGTTATTGAAAAGAGTTATTGAAAAGAGTTATTGAAAAGAGTTATTGAAAAGAGTTATTGAAAAGAGTTATTGAAAAGAGTTATTGAAAAGAGTTATTGAAAAGAGTTATTGAAAAGAGTTATTGAAAAGAGTTATTGAAAAGAGTTATTGAAAAGAGTTATTGAAAAGAGTTATTGAAAAGAGTTATTGAAAAGAGTTATTGAAAAGAGTTATTGAAAAGAGTTATTGAAAAGAGTTATTGAAAAGAGTTATTGAAAAGAGTTATTGAAAAGAGTTATTGAAAAGAGTTATTGAAAAGAGTTATTGAAAAGAGTTATTGAAAAGAGTTATTGAAAAGAGTTATTGAAAATGTTTATTGAAAAGAGTTATTGAAAAGAGTTATTGAAAAGAGTTATTGAAAAAAGAGTTATTGAAAAGAGTTATTGAAAAGAGTTATTGAAAAGAGTTATTGAAAAGAGTTATTGAAAAGAGTTATTGAAAAGAGTAATTGAAAAGAGTTATTGAAAAGAGTTATTGAAAAGAGTTATTGAAAAGAGTTATTGAAATGAGTTATTGAAAAGAGTTATTGAAAAGAGTTATTGAAAAGAGTTATTGAAAAGAGTTATTGAAAAGAGTTGAAAAGAGTTTGAAAAGAGTTATTGAAAAGAGTTATTGAAAAGAGTTATTGAAAAGAGTTATTGAAAAGAGTTATTGAAAAGAGTTATTGAAAAGAGTTATTGAAAAGAGTTATTGAAAAGAGTTATTGAAAAGAGTTATTGAAAAGAGTTATTGAAAAGAGTTATTGAAAAAGAGTTATTGAAAAGAGTTATTGAAAAGAGTTATTGAAAAGAGTTATTGAAAAGAGTTATTGAAAAGTTATTGAAAAGAGTTATTGAAAAGAGTTATTGAAAAGAGTTATTGAAAAGAGTTATTGAAAAGAGTTATTGAAAAGAGTTATTGAAAAGAGTTATTGAAAAGAGTTATTGAAAAGAGTTATTGAAAAGAGTTATTGAAAAAAGAGTTATTGAAAAGAGTTATTGAAAAGAGTTATTGAAAAGAGTTATTGAAAAGAGTTATTGAAAAAAGAGTTATTGAAAAGAGTTATTGAAAAGAGTTATTGAAAAGAGTTATTGAAAAGAGTTATTGAAAAGAGTTATTGAAAAGAGTTATTGAAAAGAGTTATTGAAAAGAGTTATTGAAAAAGAGTTATTGAAAAGAGTTATTGAAAAGAGTTATTGAAAAGAGTTATTGAAAAGAGTTATTGAAAAGAGTTATTGAAAAGAGTTATTGAAAAGAGTTATTGAAATTGAAAAGAGTTATTGAAAAGAGTTATTGAAAAGAGTTATTGAAAAGAGTTATTGAAAAGAGTTATTGAAAAGAGTTATTGAAAAGAGTTATTGAAAAGAGTTATTGAAAAGAGTTATTGAAAAAGAGTTATTGAAAAGAGTTATTGAAAAGAGTTATTGAAAAGAGTTATTGAAAAGAGTTATTGAAAAGAGTTATTGAAAAGAGTTATTGAAAAGAGTTATTGAAAAGAGTTATTGAAAAGAGTTATTGAAAAGAGTTATTGAAAAGAGTTATTGAAAAGAGTTATTGAAAAGAGTTATTGAAAAGAGTTATTGAAAAGAGTTATTGAAAAGAGTTATTGAAAAGAGTTATTGAAAAGAGTTATTGAAAAGAGTTAGAGTTATTGAAAAGAGTTATTGAAAAGAGTTATTGAAAAGAGTTATTGAAAAGAGTTATTGAAAAGAGTTATTGAAAAGAGTTATTGAAAAGAGTTATTGAAAAGAGTTATTGAAAAGAGTTATTGAAAAGAGTTATTGAAAAGAGTTATTGAAAAGAGTTATTGAAAAGAGTTATTGAAAAGAGTTATTGAAAAAGTTAGTTATTGAAAAGAGTTATTGAAAAGAGTTATTGAAAAGAGTTATTGAAAAGAGTTATTGAAAAGAGTTATTGAAAAGAGTTATTGAAAAAGTTATTGAAAAGAGTTATTGAAAAGAGTTATTGAAAAGAGTTATTGAAAAGAGTTATTGAAAAGAGTTATTGAAAAGAGTTATTGAAAAGAGTTATTGAAAAGAGTTATTGAAAAGAGTTATTGAAAAGAGTTATTGAAAAGAGTTATTGAAAAGAGTTATTGAAAAGAGTTATTGAAAAGTTATTGAAAAGAGTTATTGAAAAGAGTTATTGAAAAGAGTTATTGAAAAGAGTTAGTTATTGAAAAGAGTTATTGAAAAGAGTTATTGAAAAGAGTTATTGAAAAGAGTTATTGAAAAGAGTTATTGAAAAGAGTTATTGAAAAGTTATTGTTATTGAAAAGAGTTATTGAAAAGAGTTATTGAAAAGAGTTATTGAAAAGAGTTATTGAAAAGAGTTATTGAAAAGAGTTATTGAAAAGAGTTATTGAAAAAGTTATTGAAAAGAGTTATTGAAAAGAGTTATTGAAAAGAGTTATTGAAAAGAGTTATTGAAAAGAGTTATTGAAAAGAGTTATTGAAAATGGTTATTGAAAAGATCTGTAAATTTTTTGTTCAAAATTATAAATTCGATTAATCAAAAGCAGTGTAGACTACTCTGACAATGCTGATGCTCTCTCCGGTCAGCAATGTTAAGTTACAGTTGTATTCATGTATTGTAATGTAACGCCATGTTCGCGTTGATCTATTTGATCTGCTAATATACTAATAAAGAGAGTCGATTATATGCGTGAATCTTATACAATATACGAGTGCGTATCAAATGGTCTTATTAAATCCTACAATAAAAATGTATATATATGTGTGTGTGTAGGTGTAGGTGTAGGATCGAAGCTTTTCCCTTTTCGGATCGAAGCGGCTTTTCGGATCGAAGCCCGGCGAAGCTTCGAAGCCCTGCGGCTTTTCCCTTCGAAGCCGCGGCTTTTCCCTTCGAAGCCGCGGCTTCTCCCTTCGAAGCCGCGGCTTTTCTTTCGAAACCGCTGCTTTTCGGATCGAAGCCGCGGCTTTTCGGATCGAAGCCTCGGCTTTTCGGATCGAAGCCTCGGTTTTCCCTTCGAAGCCCTGCGGCTTTTCCCTTCGAAGCCGGCGGCTTTCCCCTTCGAAGCCGCGGCTTCTCCCTTCGAAGCCGCGGCTTTTCTTTCGAAACCGCTGCTTTTCGGATCGAAGCCGCGGCTTTTCCCTTCGAAGCCGGCGGCTTTCCCCTCCGAAGCCGCGGCTTTTCCCTTCGACGCCGCGGCTGCCATTATGTCTCACATTTACGATCCTACCTACCCATTGCCCATTAAACTTACATGTAATTGATTGATATAGCATCCTAACATCATAGTTAAATAAAACCGGAAATGTTGCATTAGACCTTATTGGATATATTCAGGATTTTAATCAGCAGTACAGAATGACAATTGAGATTTCAAATCAAAACTGGGGTGTTCGTGAATCATGATTAATCAAGACATCAGTAAAAGTGAATACGTAATTAATATTTACGCGTTCAGCTTTAATGCAGAGCTGTCATTCAGTTGGGCCTACGAATGCGACAGTGCCTATAGGGCATATACGACGACCTTAAAACGGTCCTGTATAAGTTGACCATTATTAGCATAATTAGTAATTACACATTTATTTAAATTTCAAACGTCTTTGTTGCGCTTAGCCTTTAACACAAACTTATCACGTGCAACCATATAGTAAAATTGCTCGTTTATAAAATACGCCTTTAAACTGTATTCATATTGCAGATAAAAACTGAACATACATTGTTTATTATAGGTACATGTAGTCCTATAAATTATGCGATTAGACATTAGAAAATTCTTTTTCGCTATAGGATTGTGAATCACTGGCACCTGTTTCCGCAGGAAATAGTCTCAGCACTAAGCTTTAACACTTTCAAAAAGAAATTGGACAGTTGGATGGAACGATTAAGGTACTTAGACCTTATTTAGCTTACCTAGAATATTACCTGTAACTATAACTGTAAATAATTATAATGTCGTATATGCATAATGTGTACCCGTTAGACATAGCTATTGGGCTATTGGCTTTCTGAATGGCTTTGATAGGTGTGTGCGATGTATGTACGGATTCGCGATCGCAGACAGGCGTTTAAATCTAGCAAGACCTGGCAGCCGTCTGTTATCAGTTCGTTGAGCAGCCGTACGTTGAGCATTAGCGGCCTTTACCAGCCCGACCGAGACACGGCCTCCTTAAATAACATCAGTTCAATTCACTCGCGGCAGCTGAGTTGCAGCAGTCGCCGCCAGAGACGAACAGGCGGACGGACGGACGGACAGCCATGGGTAACAAATGGTGTGCGTCGTGCAAGTCTCAATCGCAGCTATTACAGAAACCGGTAAGACTATGACATGCTAAGCAGGCGCTAAATAAACACGGAGATAAATACATGCATGCATACATGCAGTGTTCGTTTTGTAAGGTAACAAACTGCTTTATATCAAATTAAGTGTCTAGTTGCAAACATATAATATGTTATATAATTATGTTACAGGGAATGTGTATAATCAGGGAAAATGTATATACCCTGAAATTTCGGGTATGTAAAACAGGGTATATGTATATATGCCTTGAAAAATTAGGGTTAAGGTTTAGGGCTAAGGTTAGGTTAGGGTCAGGGTTCGGGTTAGGGGGTCAAGGTTAGGGTTAGATATGCATGAATTATACACATACCCTAATTATACACATTCCCTAGGGTATATGTATATTCCCTATGGTATATAAATACTCCCTGATTATACACATTCCTTGTAACATATACATAAGGACCTATGTGTATAGGCTACGTATTGCGTATACATACACTATACATACATGCATATAGGCCTACATACACTCATACACGCATACGTAGCATACATATACACGCATGCAAGCCATGCATGCATGCACACATAAACACGTAAATACATTGCATAAATGCATGCATGAATACATACATACATACATTCACCGTTTCCGCATTCAGCCAACAATATTTATGAAGCGCTATTGTCCTAAACCTGCCATAAAGATGTCATCTATAGAAAATGCAGGTTTTGAAAACTAAAGAGTTTCGTGAAGAACATCAAAGCAGAGTACTCTCGCTGTCTCTGCATAATGGTCGACGCTTTTCAACTGTGGACAAAGGTTAATTTGTGATGATGATGATGTTTATGACGACGATGATGATGATGATGATGATGATGCTGATGATCGTGGTGGTGGTGGTTGTGGTGATAGTGGCGGTGATGGTGATGCTGTCGATGATGATGATGATTTGGGATGATAATGGTGATAATAATGACGATGATGATATTGTGATGATGATGATGATGATGATGACGATGGTAATGTGGTGATGATGATGATGGTGATGATGATATGATGATGACGATGATGATGATGATGATGATGATGATGATGGTTTTGTTGATGACGATGGTGGTGGTGGTGGTAGTGGTGATGAAGTGATGATGATGGCGCTGATGGTGATGGTGATGGTGTCGATGATGATAATTTGGCTATGATAATGGTGATAATAATGACGACAATGACGATTGTGATGATGATGGTGGTGATGATGATGACGATAATAATGACAGTGGTGGTAATCGTTATATGATGATGACGATAATGATGATGATGATGACGACGACGACGACGATGATGATGAATTTTAAAAAGGATAATAAGAATATTAACTGTCAGAAAATAGCTAAGTGGTCTTCTGCTGTTATGCTCCGCTCGAAGGTATTTGGTAATATAAATCAGCGAAACATTACTATTATAGATCTTGGCTTCAGTAAAACTTACGATCCGATTCTACGATACAAGTTTTACCACATTCGTTTTCATTTTAATTTTTTTTAAATTGTTTTACGCATTTATTATGCGCGCTATCTAACGACCAAGCATCAATCGATGGCGCTTAGCCATTGTAAGTTGCTCGCAGTAACCGTAACAGGGAAGACTCGAGCCCTTACTCTGCATTACAGAGAGTAAGGGTGGTATACATAGGATATGTTCGGTGCCTTGCAGCCGGAGGGTTGCGGGTTCGAATCCACCAAAGCCGCCGCGTAGGGACCCTGGTCAAGTCCTTCACTCGCATTATTGCTCATGCGCTTCGGCGTGAAACTCCGATTCAGCGTTCGCGCTGTAGTCGGGAGCGCCTCTGATTAGGAATCTGGAAGAGGCGCTATAACAAGTGTTCAAATACAATACAATACAATACAATACAATACAATACAATACAATACAATACAATACAATACAATACAATACAATACTAAGGCCAATTGGCTACCGTGTCCAACGGGCTAAATCTTCAAACTACAAATCTGCTACGGAACTATTTTC
>JACEVL010000072.1:1335000-1379772 GCA_020284085.1 Aporrectodea caliginosa
ATCGTAGCATAAACGGGTAGATCTATCCTATATCTTCACCTACTCTATACCTTCACCAACCATATATCTTCACCTATACCCTATATCTTACACATATATTTGTGTTTATTATTAATTAAGAATGACACATCGCAGTAAAGACATCGGGTATATGTGAAGATATATATAGGTGAAGGTATAAGAAAGGTGAAGATATAGGACAGGTGAAGATATAGGGTAGGCGAAGATATAGGGAAGGCATAAGCCATAAGGTTGGCGTACGTGAAGACTTAGGATATATTATATTGTATTCTATTGTATTTGAACACTTGTTATAGCGCCTACCAGATTGCCTACTCAGAGGCGCTCACCGACTATATATCGAGCGGACCGCTGAATCGGAGTTTCACGCCGGCGTTTATTGAGCAAATTGCGAGTGAAGGACTTGCCCTAGGGTCCCTACGGAGCGGCTCTTTGAGGTGGAATCGAACCCGCAACACCTCCAGCTGCAAGGCACCTAACATACCTCTATACCACTGCGCCCCAGTTGTATTGTGTTGTGTTGTATTGTATTGTATTGTTTATATATAGATGAAGGCATCGGGTAGGTTACACAAATTACACAATATCTTCAGTTCTTCACCTATCCTATATCTTCACCTAATATATATGGAGACACCGCTGCAACGTTTATTAGATACAAGTCGTTTCTCCCCCTCTCGGCGGCTATTGGAGGCCTGCGTTTAAATAGGACCCAACACTTAATAAAAGGTTTCACCGTATATACCAAATTAACTCCGGCTGGCAGAAATACGGTTAATACCATACTCGGTTAACACTGAACTTAAGTTTATTGTGTAGATGCGGTTAAGGCGTCATTCGCTGCTAATACGAAATTCAGGTTAATATGAAATTCGCTTCTGTCTGGAATTTACTCGTTAATAAACTCCTGTCTAACGGTTAATACGAAATTCGGTTAATAACCGAAATTCGGTTAATACGAAATTTTACTCGGGTACCTTGTCTTTCGTTCGAATTGCAGTGTACATCGTCTGCTTTTGAAAAGATTGCGGCCGAGAGGAAGGAAAGAGATCGGTGGCAAGACTTCAGCGAAGACATTGAAAGGAGAGCGAGATACATCGTTGATATCAACCTCTTCATAGCTGCCAAGGTCAGTTTGCGTTTCCTATAAATGAGCATCGATGTCTGGGCAAATGAACAAGGGCGAATCTGGGGTTGGATTCGGCAAACCCCTGCCCGTATGCCCATTTCATTGTGGAGAGTACGCCACTGAGTTTCCCACACTGGTTAGCGAGAATGGCTGATTACTAAACTTGCTTTACGAATAGGTCATGATACAACTGAGAAACTACAGTGAATGATCAGCGAATGACATTAATGCCTGTGAATAGCATTAACACCAGGTCCTGTGAATCACATTATCGCCTATGAATAGCATTTACGCCTGTGAATAACTTGGTTTTCGCTTGAGAATATATAGCTGGTTCCAACGACTTCTCTTTTTGCAGAAATCTTAAGATTACAATTAGGCTAACTAAGAAACGGCCATTAACAAATAGCTGGAAACGAATAAAGTCATTAGCAATTCTGTTAAATCAATTTGAGGGAGAATTATCTCTTCTATGAGGGGAATAATGAGGCGCAATATAAATTCGTGATTAGGCCTACACGATTACAATTAAAAAGTAGGCCTATAATTAGTGGGTGGGTACTTCCTTATGCCTTAAGACTCACCACTGACCTCCCCCTTACCCCCGTGTAAACCTTGGTCTGGAATTCCATTTCAATCACTGCCTGCAGGCATTAAATAACTATCTGCTCCAACTCGGCGATGATGACGTAGGCACAGCGGGCAGCGTTCGAGAAGCTGCCAAGCACGGACTATACATAACTGCAGCCCTCTATAATATATTGCATCTTTATCATTCGTAGATTGCAGCGCCTCACAGCGGTGGCGACTGTTCTAATGGTTCCATTAAATTTATTGACTCTGGTTCCTCTTCTCGCCTACAGATGCCGCTGCGCCTCAAAGGCCGAATAATAACTGGACACCACAGCTAGATTCCTTTTCGTGGTCTGGTTCCTGCCTACATGTCTCTCTCTCTCTCTCTCTGTTTCTGTCTCTGTTCTCTGTCTCTCTGTCTCTGTCTCTCTGTCTCTCTCTGTCTCTCTCTCTCTCTCTCTCTCACACACACACACACACACACACACACACACACACACACACACACACACACACACACACACACACACACACACACTCTCTCGCACGCTCTCTGTCTCTCTGTCACACACACACACACACACACACACACACACACACACACACACACTCTCTCTCTCTCTCTCTCTCTCTCTGCCTGTCTGTCTGTATGTCTGTCTGTCTGTATGTCTGTCTGTCTGTCTGTCTGTCTGTCTGTCTGTCTGCAAGTGTGCATTCTAAGCCAGGCAACGCAGTTGTTCAGCTCGGAAGAGCACAATCAGTGCACGCGATAGAATGTTCCTCGATATGCCAACTACATGTATAACGTCTGTAAGATGCATCAGATTCGCCACTGGAAATATCGGCCATTGATCGCTGAATATTAGCAACCTGCAGCGTTGCGGTCATAATTTAAGTTATTTAACCACTAGAAGAATAGTTAGCCCACTTCCCTGAGTTCATTATTATTGTTACGGATATTATAGTAATTATAATGATAATATAAAAATGATAATAATAACGGGGAAAATAATTATACTATTATTATTTCCCTTGAGGTACATTATAATGATCCCTCTGGGTTGCAAAAATTAGTGACCGTTGAATGGCTAGTCTTTGCAGATGGTTTTATTGTTGTTGTTTTTGTTGTTATTATTATTATTATTATTATTATTATTATTATTATTATTATTATTATTATTATTATTATTATTATTATTATTATTATTATTATTATTATTATTATTATTATTATTAATATTATTAATTATTATTATTATTATTAATATTATTATTATTATTAATATTATTATTATTATTATTATTATTATTATTATTATTATTAGACATATACATTAAATTTTGTGACGCGCTGGATTAAATTACAGTCTTACAGGCGCGTCCAAAGACCGCAAAGTGATAGGAACCTCCAATAACGTGGTCGATGCAGCAACATACCGAAGCGTCCACCAGAGTAGCCCGCAGTTTTCGCACAGTATGGAGTTGCGCAATATTCGGAAATATAGAAATATAATGATAGTCAATAAATAGCGTAACTTCCAATAACGTCAATTTATTCTACATCAACATCACTCTTTCAGCCTATTCCCCGTCCGGGTCCATAAGCAAATGGGATTGCCTGGTAACAAAAGCAGCAATGCAATATATCATGCACCGACCTCACTTATACAACTAACTGAGGAAAATGTGTGGACGGCTCACACCATTGCAAGCACAGCACCTAACTTACTATAGGGGGCTAAAGCCTGATATCAGCCATACATATATGGCTCTGCATGGTTTATATTGGATACATATGTCGAACTGTATGGCCAACAACAATATCGCCCCCGAATCCTAAAAAACTTTATGTAGATACACAGAAGCATTCTTAATGGAACATCATGATTGAATGGACTCGAAGGAACGATTTATTTGACAAATAACTAATAAACACGGAAAATATGATCCTTTTAACGAAAATTATTGTAAATAAATTTCTAGTTTGGGAATGAGTGCTAATGTACATACTGAAGTCTTTATACGTGTAAGCGGATAAATTTAGCGTCAATACATTACGAACCTTATTCTGGTCATCTTCCCAAGCAGTAATGCTCGAAAACTAATGGGTTTTTACTTCGTTGTTGTGCACGTGGTAGCTATGGTGACTGTTTATAGATGAATATGATTAAAACTTGTCATTTATTGTCTTGTTGTATTGAATTGACGACAGGTGTTGTATCCGGCCTTGGAGCGTTTCAGACAGGAACAGATTCAAACTCGAAGCAACGGCGAAGGACGCGAACAACTGATGAGATAGAAGAATTACTGTTCTCGGACCCAATAATTGCCAGCAACCTTTCGATATTCCTGTATAATAATAATAATATCTTTTTTTTAATCAAGCGCCTGACAAACGCACTGCACATTTACATGCTATGACAATTAAACAATTCACAAGAACACAATTAAATGACAGAAGACATAAATCTTAACTAATAACAGAACAGACGGCCTGCAATACACGGCGCTAATATCAGCCTACAAAGCATGTCCGTCCTTCGGGACTCGAACTCGGTACCTCTCGCTCTCCATGCCAGCGTGTTATCCGATGCGCTATCGGGTCCGCCGTTATGTACATCCCGGTTCTGTGAAGAACTACTGAAGACGGAGCAGTCAGAAGATACTGATAGACATAAGATTTCCTATCCTAATCCATCTAATCTTTCGCCTTCGGAGCTTTCTCGTCCTTAACGAAGCCGGTGTTCCGTGATATTCTATCCCCTCTAAAGCATACCCCGGATGGAATAAACCGGTTTAGAGTATCCGGAGGATAAACCATTCTATCACCCATCGTCATACACATCATGATAGCCAAGACAAAAATCCAGTCAAAATCGCCAAAGACGAAGTAAATTAATTTCAGGTCGACGTACAATCTAAAGATACGCAACTTCAATTTTTTATGTGTATAATAAATCCAAACCGTACTACTGAATAGGACCTACACTTAGAAACCGTCAATGATGCAAACTAAACCGGATACTCCATTTCGCTAAGGGGGATACTCATTTAGGGGGATACTCTATTCGTGACACCGGCCTTGGCAGCTGGTCTTTCTCCGCTCTCTGTTCCTTTGCCTCCCTCTTCCTAGTCCTCTGCCTCCTCTCCCTGTTCCTCTGCATCCTCTCCCTGTTCCTCTGCCTCCTCCCTCTCTGGTATCTCTAGCAACCGGACTCGGCTCTTCACTTGACCATCCCTGGACAACCCCTCTGACGCGAGGCAGCGCTCGTGTTTAGCTTTTAAGTAGCGCTTTAGAATTGTGGGGTTCACGACAACGATATGTTTAAATATTGGCACGAGGCAAAAAATGACCGCGTGATCTTGAGATAATCTAGATTTATACAGATATATGAACTGGCATAATAACCAGTTTCAAACTTGCTGATTTGACCAGTAGAAATTTGCTATGTGAATTTCACAGTTTCCTTCGCTGGCAAGTATAGTCACGTCTTAAACCTCTGATAGCGCATAATATAATAATAATCTTCGTTTATTATTTCAAACTGCCACAAAGCAGTATGATTACAATTCATAGTATGAACAAATGATCACAGGTTGTTAAAGGAATCGAATTTAGCCGTTTGGCAGCCATACTGCTCATTTTACCAACGCCATCTGGCGAATAAAAGGCTGAGTCGACCTTTATGGAGGGTAGCGCGGGAAGCAATGCCGCGTCTGTGCTGATCTTCTGCTCTTCGTGCCAGAGTGTTACCATTACCATAAAGCCCTTGCCATCTCAGTTTGAAACAGATTTTCGTGGTTGTTACGTAGGCCCTACACATGAATTAGAAACTGTTGGTGAAATTACAATCGTTGATATGGTTGTTCTAGCGATGCCTGTAAGCATGAAACTCCTGTAAACTGTGATGTCGGTGTACGGTGTATCGTGTAGATTTAAAGTAAATCATCGCCAGGCTTGCTTTGTAGGTCACGGTAGCCGATTGGTTTCAATGCCCCCGTTGCAGCACGGTGTGTGAGGGTTCTAGTCTTTTCTTTACTGTGTTCAGACTTTGAGCAAGTCACGCATATATTGTTCAGCACCGTCAATTGATGCTTTTTCATTAGATAGCAACGCTTAATAAATACACATAGGCGTAGCTACATTGCTTTTTTATATACTGGAACTTCGATTGACCAATGACCCCAATTACCAGGATTTTGCCAATGGTCTGTGAAGTTGCCTCCTCTTGAATTTAAGTCTCGCTACGTGCCTGTAAGTACATGCATAATAATAGGCTCCGATGCCTCTAGCAGCCCTACATAAAAGAGCCGAAAGGACGGTTTCATGAAATAGGCTACACATCAGATAAAAAATATACGATTTTCGTAAAACAGTCAGGACATATTAGCTTCAAGTACTGTACTGTACTGAGTTTTGCTTATAATCTGTAGCCTATCGATAGTATACATCTATTCTTACATATGTGCACATGAATTTGCGCCTATATATTTGTATGTATGTGTGTATGTAGGCCTATGTATCATCATCATCATCATTATCATCAGCCTACGTACATATTTACAACTTTACAGTGCTATGAGACAACACTAAGTAGGCCTCAATATTCAATATTCTACTATTACATGTCGAATATTGAAAAACTGGAAATCAACATCTTATGACTACTGAACTTCGTGCTTAGCTTGTTATCCTCCATAGACTCAATGTGTAATCCAGTGTGAAGCATCGCCACGCAAGGCGAATCGTGATATATAGCGTGATGCAACTGAATACAACAGCGTGACAGCGTAGCTTGTGGCGCCTCTGGCGATAGCAAGAGTTTTCACACGATAAACGAACCTTATGCTTGGTTCTCGTGCATAAAGCAAGAAATTCAACTTCAACCGTTGCTCTGCATATCAAAACTCTGTATATACCAAAGCAGCAAGCTCTATGCATTGTGTGCATTTGATATGATTATACTTATGGCTATCAAAAAGCAACCAGCAGCAGAAGATCAAACTAGACTAACCCTTTAACAGCGAGAGTGTACTACAGACTCTAATTGTCTGGGAAACCAATTCAGCTCGACATTAAAGTAGGCCTATTCGTAGTTCACGCTCTGGGCGTTAGCGGAACCCCAGTATAGTACATTCACGCCCGTCGCGTTATTGGCCAAAGCATGCAGGCGCGTAACTAGCATTACGCAAATGCGTAAAGATTTTGGCAGCTCTCAATTTTTTTTAACCGTTTAGATTACTTTTTGACATTCTAGATTACTATTATTCGTTGAATTTCTAATGTGCAGACGTTATTACTGTACAGTCAGTAAAACATTTCCCTTCACCGACATAGTGAAGACTCTGCAAATTTCGTGGCACTTCTGAAATTTCGATCACAGACCGACACTATAGATTAATTAAATCATCGTAAGCTAATGTCATCTGGTCCACGCATAAACCCAGTACGTAAGTTCGTTGATTCAAAATCAGCTGATCCACCTGTGTGGCCTGTGAGTTCGAGACATTATTGTGGCAGAATGTCGTGCGGCTAGGTTGTACACTTTATTGTTTGATGCGAGCACAGAACAGATATCGGTCAGCTTATACGATATGTTGATAGCGTGAACAACCCGGTTCTCAGCATGTGGCAAAAGAACAATTTATAGGGCCTAACTGTCATCCCAAGTTTTGCAAACGCTTGACACTACTGGCGAAACTATTGCGACACTCGTAAAGCAGCAGCTTTATGAAGTTGGTTTCTGTATATGTTAAGGTATCTTGATAAGGACAATTTGCTGCCGACTTTTCAATCTGGTTTTCGTAAGGGCCACTCCACGGAGACCCTGTTAGTTCGCCTCCTCTCTGATATCTATGGGGCTATTGATAGGTCACAGGTAATCCTCTTAGCATTATTTGCTGTCAACACGGCGTTTGACACCGTCGATCACGATATCATTCTTAGGCGCCCATCTACCTCGTTTGGCCTTTCTGGTAACTTTCTTGACTGGATTGTTTCCTACCTCCATCACCGTTCCTTCTCTACGGTCTATGTGTCTAGTGTCTACTATAGGACTCCATGTGTTCCTGTTCCTGTCCCGTTTGGCCTGCCCCAGGAATCTGTGCTGGGCCCTCTTCTCTAATTATATTATTTATACTGCTGATACTGGTCCTCCTCTGGCCTCTTGCTGAGCCTTGCTCTGTGCTGAACCAATCTTATGCGGGTGACCTGCAGGCGTTTTTGCACTGTCCTGCGTCAGCAGCCATTACCGAAGCCCGGGCCATGAACCGGGCAATGGAGGCTCTCGAGGCCTGGATGTCATCCAATCGCCTGCGGCTAAACTCATCTAAGACCCCGTTCATTTGGCTTGGCACGCGCCAGCAGCTCGCCAAAATTGATTTGGAGGCCCTTGCCCAGGAGTTCCCGCAGATTACTCTCTCACAGTGGCAAAGAAATTAATTAATTGATAAATCCAGGCAGGCTATCAACTTTATAAAATAAAATTATAGGCGTGTATGTAATGAGATCGACGATCGTCATGAAAACTGCAATCTCTTAGAGAAAATAACATATCCAAAATTAAGTGGCCAAGGGCAGCATTTTGGGCCGTCGCCCCGGGCGGCATTTCAGCTTCGTACGCCATTGCTTTCTTTTCCTTTGTCCGGGACCTTGGTGTCACTTTAGACCAAGAACTAACATTCACGCGGCATATCAGCCTGCTATGCGGCGATTGTGTATACCAGCTGCGTCAGCTTAGAGAGGTCTTCCGTTCCTTAACCTTTAATGCTGCCTTAATGCTTATCCACTTCTTTGTTTCCCGTCTTGATTATCGCCCTCTGCGTGGGTTTTCCGGCGACTCGGGTTGGGTGCTTGGTTCTGGTCTTACGCTCTGCGGCACGCTATATTGGTTGCATCCCAAGATTCCGCCATGTTACTGACTATATGCGGGATGTCTTGCATTGGCTTCCTTTCCCACAGTGGATCGCTTACCGGATCTCTTTCTTGGTCTGGCGCTGATGTGGTCTCTGTTTATCTACAGGAGCACCACCCTCAGCATCCAGCACCGTGGTTCTCCTCGCTCTTCTAGGCAGGCTGAGGTTCTTGTCTCCCTGTTGCGGACTTTTATTCTGCAGCGCCGTGCTTTTTCTGTTGCTGGCCTGCAATCTGGAATGGGCTTCCTTTGGCACTACGCCTAATGCCGAGAGCCCTTCAGATCACGTTCTATTCTAACTTAAAGACTGTTCGGACTTCGTAGTTGGGTCGGGTGCGCTCCTAAGTAGATAATCTTGCAGAGGCGCTATATAAATTTCTGTAATGAATGAATGAATCATAATTTGCCAAAGAGCTGAAGTAAAATGTTATTACTTTTAACCAAAAAGATTGTCTCCAAAATGGACCATTACAAACCAACAAATAAATTTATTTTCTTATGCTTTAGTTAATTGCTTTGATGAGTCTATCTGTTTCTAGTCTACGTTGGTTGCTGGGACTTTGCAGCTGAGCCCATTTTAAAAATCAAATTATGAAATTATAATTATAATTTTCCAAAGAACTTATGTAAAATGTTATTACTTTGAATCAAAAGTTGGTCTCCAAAATGCACCATTACAAACCCCTAAATGAAAAATTTTCTTACCCTGGGGAGAGGGCACAGCCCCCTCCCCAGACCCCTCCCCTCAGAGTTCTTCGAAACTGCGTAATTTTATGGAAGACCTGGTTACGCCACTGAAAGCATGTCACGTGAATTTGCTTACTTCCCTTGGAATTTGAAATGGCGGACATCTTGAGGGTCGGTTATGGTCAGATTATGTATAGTGAGAGTCGGTTAGAGTCAGGTTAGGCGTCGTGAGGGTCGGTTAGGGTCAGAGTTAGGGCTATAGTTTCGTCATTAGAAAACATGGCAATTCTGAGAAAGTTCTATAGACACGTCTAATCAGAGGGTGTTACCTCTACTTTACATTACTTGACGATGCGATGGATATGTATACTAGGCATATACCCATACGTACAACATTTCCTAAATATATGATGTATGTTATAGTAAAATTAGAAGTTGTATGAGCGATGAAAACATGGTATTAATGCTAAATTATTGCAGTAACATTAGAAGTTCGATGAGCATATTTATGACAGAAATAGAAGTTGGACGAGGGATGGAAATATATTATAGTAGAGTTAGAAGCTGGATGAGCGATGAAAACATGGCTAAAATACGTTTTAAATAATCGTACGACGTTGTACGTATTGGGATTTGGGTATATATATAGGCCTACGACAGGGAGGCGTACATCTTCACATATCGTGCTGAAGAAATTGATTGTGTAGGCCAGTTTCCGAATTGTTTCAGTTGCAGCAACACAAGGACTGATCCGTCTCACTCAACTCATGTTTACGTAGCTATGCTTATGCTGAGGCTCGAGACGCACCCGTTTACGCGTTTAGGTCCATTGGACAATGAACAGCCATGTTCGCAGCGCTTTGAAAGGTACATGTAATTGACGTGCGCTATGCTTATATATGTATATAATACTATATATATAGCATACAGGCATACATACAGACATAGGACTACGTACATAATTACCTCTGACTCAAGTATTAGCATCTTGCTCGTAAATCTCATATTTCTAAATTATTGAAACATGCACACACATGCATACACACATGTACATACATACATACTAGAGCTGTACCGATTTAACGGCCATACGCGTAATCGGGCCGATTATTAGAACAATCGGCATAATCGGGTATCGGTAGCAATAATCGGTTAATCGGTGCCGATGTCAAAATTGTGTTATAATTTAATAATTTTACTTGAATTATTGCATATTCCAAGGTATTTGCTTCGATTTTCATCTATCGTTTTACGTCCCTTATTATTTACGCATTAAAACATTAATTTCCCAACTTAACTTTGTCTTACCTACTAAAGATGATAAACATTTAATCTCACGAGTCCTGTATAGAAAGCCATCACCTGCCCACCAATCCTGATAAATATCTAATATAGTCTTATATAGATAGCATGCATGCATTCTCATCACATTCTCAGTCCCTCTCTCCTTCTAATAATAACTAAACAATTCATCAGGCATGGACAATTGGACATAGTTGATGACAATTTCTCGCCTTATAATTGTCGCTCTAATAAATTATGGGCTCTTGTTTTATGCTATAATCTTGCTTAGCATTCACTCGTAACTCTTGTTCACTCACAATGTACCTGATAGCGGTGTGACTATCAGTTTTGTTGTTGTTACCAATAAACGAATATAATAATAATAATAATTTAAACGTCCACCTTTATAGTTGTGACGCTAGATTACTGGTTTATGTTTCGAACCGAACATTTTGACTAAACAAATAATGAAATATTCGGTCTCATAATGGGTACTGGCAATTTAATAATCGGCTATACGCGGTATCGGTATCGGCAATTTAATAATCGGCCATACGCGGTATCGGCATAATCGGCAAAAAGCGATATCGGTACAGCTCTAATACATACATACATACATACATATTACATACATACAGAACATGCATATGGATGATACATGCATCATGACATGCAATTCACCCATAATACCTACATACATCACGCCTTACTGACAGGCATAAGTCCTAAAGGCATACATAATACATACATACATACATACTTGCACATGCCTACATACAGATAGACCTACATACATACATACACACACACACATACATACATGCATACATACATACATAAAATGTCCAAATACATACATAACATACACAGTACATACATACATACATGCATACATACATAACATTACATACATACATACATTTACATACATTTAAAATGCTTGCATACATACATACATACATACATACATACATACATACATAGGCCTACATACATACATACATACATTGAACACCACTGGATTGAATTTATTTGGTAATCAAAAACATACAAAAGAAGGTTAACGACAACAGAATTACATTGGCAAATCATGTTGAGGTTACCTAGGAGATATACATACATACATATAATTATACATACATACATGTATACGTACGTACATAGTATTACATACATCTACGTATGCACATGTATACGTATGCACATGGAGCGTACATACAGGTATGTACGTATGATATCCACCAATATCTGACTCCATGGTTTCGTCACAATGATACACAGCCACACCCACGCACAATCTACATACCAGACGGGTAACACGCATTGCAGAGAGTAGCGCTAAATAGAGAAGTGATAGGATGTTCAGCTCCTGACCTGCAATTCACCCAAATCCTCGAATCACGCCTTTCTGACAGGCAAAGTCCTAAAGGCAGCGAATTAAAGGCGGCACCTTGCAGATGCCTAGAGATAGACCTAGACCTAAACATAGACCAATATCTAAAGACAGGTCTAGGTCTAAAGTAAATTTCTATATTTCTTTTAAAAATCTTGCAAACCATTTTTTCAAATAGACGTGGTAAAAATATTCTGAAAGACAGATTCAGCGTGCCAAAATCTATATAGAATAGCTAAAGAGGAAGCAAAAAAAGTTAAAATTTGTTGTCCAGTGAAATCTATGCACTAAGTAACTTTCTGGGCATTTCTTTTAAAATCTTGCAAACCATTTTTCTCAAAAACCTGACGTGATACAAAAATTCTGAGAACACCACTGGACAGCGTGCCAAAATATATATATAACATATAAATTAATTTTTCCCAAGGATATATTTATGTAAGTGTCTTGGCCAACTTTAATAGATTGTGTCCAGTGTCCAGGCTACGTAAAGATAGCCCTAGCACCTGAAGATAGACCTAAGGTTTAGTTTCTGCTAGGTCTATCTATAGGCCTTTAGATGTCCTTAGAGATAGACCTATAGGTCTAAAGACAGACCTAGACCTAAAGATAGACCAATATCTAAAGACGTCTAGGCCTAACGATAGACCTAGGTCTAAAGATAGACCCGAGGCCTTAAGATCTACAGATAGACCTATATCAAACGATAGGCCTAAACCTAAAGATAGGCCTAAACCTAAAGATAGGCCTAAACCTAAAGATAGGCCTGAACATAAAGATAGGCCTCCATCTAAAGATAGGTCTACACCTAGGTCAATACATTTGCCCTACTCCCCAACGACATCCCTTCGTGTGCTGAGCATACAGGCCAAAGCCAACAGAATGGCACATAATGCCTTCGATACAGGAAACTCGACACGGTCTAAATCGCATTTCGTTCGGGTCTCCGTTTGTTTCGCGCTCTCCGCAGACAACCGATGACCGACCGCTGCCTCTGGTAGCCTACTGGACTGGACTGGACACCTATAGTGACCACTGATTGACCACCAGCACCAAGGGACCATACATCGGTCGGACGTATAGAATTACAGTTCGTCGACAGCAGCGCCTCATGCGATTGGTTCCTCTTCGACAACGAGGTTAAGCGACGCCCGATCGAAGCATTGATCATATTATCAGCAATCCGTACATACGGGGAGGGGGTGGGGGCGGTGTGGGGGGGCTCGTTCGGACACCCATCACCACCAGTATACTCTGCATACGAGTCGTGTCTTGCAAGACCAGAGACCAGTGTCTCGCCACACAGCGTTCAGAATTAATCACAGATATGTAGGGTTGTAGGCCTATGTATGGATGAATGAATTTCAGATTTCACAGTGGCTAGGGCGTTCATACAGACGTGGCCTGTGGTATAAAAGAATGCGAAACTTAGCCTCATTCTCAGATCCTGAGTGGCCGAGTGGGTTGGTAGCCCGCTCTCCACGCCGGCGGCCCGGGTTCGATTCCAGGTCGGTCGGTTTATCAGAGATTAAGTTCTCCGATCTTTACTGCGGGTGGCTCGGTCGCAACATAAACGTGGAGTACGAGGTTGCACTCTGCCTCCGACACTAATCATCTTCGATATGAAAGTGTCGTTAAGCTCAAGTACAACTAGCCTCATTCCAGACTTTTTAAATTACTGGCAAAAGGCGAGATCATGAGTAACGGTGCTATAATTACTAGCAAGTAAGTAATTTTGGCTATATTACTGCTCAGTATATCCTGACCTAAACTTTAACAGCGCATGCATTAGTTTCTACATGCTTCCAGATCTGGGAATGTATATGCATGTGGAGTGGACCGTCAGTGTTTAATCTAGACGTCTCTGGGGGGGTAAAGTTCCACCCCAGGATCGACCTCCCCAAAAAATTAAAGAGATGAAATTTTAGCCCCAAGAAAATTAAAGACATGTAATTTTGTAGAATATTGGAAAACTCGATACTACCCCCCCTCGAAAATTCTTCTTTGAAAAATTCTTGTTACTACCCCCTCGAAAATCCTTGGAAAACTCTCGTTACTACCCCCTCGAAAATTCCTGGAAATTTTTGAACTTTTGTTCTTGGAAAGACTCGTTACTACCCACCCACCCGGTCGTCAACTTTTAGAATAAGCTGGATACCCCCCAGAACCCTCGATTCCCCCCGACAGCAAGGGGACTAGATTAAACACTGGTGGACCGTAAGTATACAGACCACATTAATATACGATGTAGCCACACATTACTTGTAAGAATGTAAGTCGGGATGTTGCTGTTCCCACCTCTTCCAGACGCCCTTTCCTCGCAGGACCAAGTCCAAACCGCGGATGGCTTTAGAAGGGCGCCAGAACAGACCGCGAATGTCGATCGAAGAAGCATGGCCAAGCGAGACGGGGTCATCGGGGGCTGGACGGCCTTTGTCATCGGGGGCTGGACGGCCTTGCGCCCGCCGCTCAACCACGGGTTCGTACCGGTTAAATTGTTTTATCGCCAACCGTTGTGCTTTCTGGAGACTGACTGTGAAGGTGGGAGAGACAGGGGCAGACAAGGATATTGACGTAGACAGAGGAAGAAACGGTTAGAGGGATGCAAATGTAGAGACATGCCCAGGAGATCGGCAGAAAACGCATCGAATAATGCAAGGCGTTTAGCTTAAGAGATGGCACAAAATAGAAGAGTTGTGGATAGAGGTTGTTCCTCTGGGAAGTGGAAGAAAGAATGAAATAAAAAGACATACACACACACACAGACGGACAGACAAACAGGCAGACAGAGACATACATACTATGAGACAGACAGTCAGAGAGGCAGATAGAGAGACAGGCAGAGAGACAGACAGACAGTCAGAGACAGACAGACATGCAGACAGACAGTCAGAGATAGAGACAGAAAGACAGACAGACATGCAAGCAGACAGACAGTCAGAGATACAAACGGAGAGACAGAGGCAAGGAGACATGTGTGAACAGTTACACGAATTGAAGCATCAGAGGGGCGATATAGCGAGATGGTAGAGACACAGAGTTACAGACAGAGACAGACAAAGACAGAGAAGAAGACATGGACACAGATGGAACGGGAGAGGAAGGATACAAAGAGCCCTGTCAGCGAGATTACTCCAGCGGATACGAATAGCAGTTAAACGTTAACAGACCGAAGAAGATTCATTTTGAGTTCCTATTGTACGAGTCAATTGGTTCCTTAGGAAATCGCTCAACTGTACTAGACATCAACCAAAGCCTCTATGGAAGTTTCTCTCCAGCATCTTTCCCATTTAAACCCTCACTCTGGGCTATACGGAAGCTGAGCGGAGAAGGGACAAGGAACTGCAACGTCGCACCTTATCAGTTATTGGGCCGATCACGTGGAATAATCTTCCTCCAGAGCTGCGTGTTCTATTAGCGAGAGGCTCAGCATACACCTTTAACAAGAATCTGAAAACGGTTCTTTATCGCCGGAGTTGGGCTGGGAGCGCCTTTGAGTAGGTTATCTTCGAGAGGAGCTATATAAGTCCTTAGAATGAATGAATGAATGAATGAATCAATCAATCAATCAATCAATCAATCAATCAATGAAAAGGAAGGATTACTCATTTGACTGTTGAAACCATAGAAACTAACCAATAGTACTATAATTGCAAATGCATCTATGAAAACGAGTGTGATTTTTATGGGGAAATATTTCCCGCTAGCTCTGATCATAGGCCATGCGTGAAATACGGTTCCGTTTCCCCAGTGATCATAATATTATAGGATCTTTTTTCTCAACCACAAATCAAACTCTGACTATAACAGCTGACCACCGTCTGTACAATCATGTCGTTAAGCTCTGGCAGACCCCGCTATTTTGCTGCAATAAGTGACACTTTGATTATATCGTCTACAGCACCACTTGCCCTTTTGCTACTAGGCAAAACACTGAGCAATTGTATGAGCTCAGACTTGAATGTGAGAGTGAGGAAATGAGTGAATGAATGAATGAATGAATGAATGAATGAATGAATGAATGAATGAATGAGAAAGTGATTGAGTGGGCGTTTTGGTGTGCGAGTGAGTGAGTGTGCGTGCGAGCGAGCTAGCGAGTGAATAATAGAAAGTGAATAGCCCTAC
The DNA here is from genome assembly GCA_020284085.1 of Aporrectodea caliginosa. Classification (NCBI taxonomy): domain Eukaryota; kingdom Metazoa; phylum Annelida; class Clitellata; order Crassiclitellata; family Lumbricidae; genus Aporrectodea; species Aporrectodea caliginosa. The sequence goes on from JACEVL010000072.1 coordinate 1,351,127, forward strand.
ACACTAAAGTGAGAAACAGAACAAACGCATATGCAATCACACGACCCTAGCAAGTGAAACTGTTACATTGAGTGATTCCAACTGAGCAAGTGAGCAGAGGCTCAGCCTCACCACAAATATAACGATCGGGCGAGGAATTGATCGAAGGCAGGAGCCACAACCGCTCACAGGATGGGGCCGATTTGTCCGGACAGCGCGTCGAAGCGTCCCAAACCCTATAGGAGCATCGGCCACACAGCATTTATATAGCGCCGTTTCTCCTGATTAGCTGCGCATATCGAACTGTCAGAGCGAAAGAAATTTACGTCGATGAAGCAATTGGCTTGACCGACCGCTGCCAGTTGAAGCGGAGACAAATGGCCATTTGCATCTCTCGGCGTCTGCCTCTCTCTCTGTTGCTGCAACTCAGCGATAAAAGCCGGATCGAACCGAGGAAAATAACTTAGCACTGTTGATGACACGCTGTGACGTTGATCCACTCACATTTAATAGTAATAATATTGTTAGTATTATTAAACGTAATAATAATAATAATAATAATAATAATAATAATAATAATAATAATAATAATAATAATAATAATAATAATAATAATAATAATAATAATAATAATAATAATAATAATAATAATAATAATATTAATAATAATAATAACCAAATAATACTACTTAATAATGATAATATTGTAGTAGTTGTTGTAAAACTTATAATACTTAATAGCGCTGACATTAATAATGATAAACCTTTAACAGTAATCACATAGGCTAATAATAAACCTAATGATACTTAATAGTAGGTGGGAGAAGCGAGTAGCGGTGGTGACAATAGCTTACATAATAGACCTTATGATAAGGTCTACCTAACAGTAATCCTGTTAGTAATATAGCCTAACAGACCTTACATGTACAATACTTAGCATTATTAAGTATTGTAAGGTCTATTATTACTAATAGGACAAAGTGCTGAAGTCGGTCAAGTGAGCGCAAGGGTCGAAGAGATGTGGCTGAGGTCGGCAGGCGGAAGAGATCACAGGTAGGCTATAATTACGGGCTAAGCCAGAAAAGAATCGGTAGGGATACTACTGCTATAAGCTTATTAGGCCTACTATAAGTAAACTGATACATGCTATGAATACTAATGGATTGCTATAATCTTACCTCTTCAAGAATTCCTACCCTAATCCATCCGATCCTCGGATCCTCCGCCTTCGAAACTTTCTGCAATCCTCAACTGAATATTTCTACCAAGGCATCTATCATCCCAAACAACCGATAGCGCATTGGATAACACACTGGCATGGAAAGCGAGAGGTACCGAGGTCAAGGCCGTAGGCGGACATGCTTTATAGGCTGCTATTAGCGCCGTGTATTGCAGGCTGTCTGTTCTGTTAGTAGTTAAGATTTGTCTTCTGTCATTTGTGTTCTTGAATTGTTTAATTATTGTCATAACATGTAAATGTACATCGCAGTGCGTTTGTCAGGCGCTTCATTAAAGATATTATTATTAACTGGAGGCCAAAGACAACAGCCTCTTCAATCTCTGATACGACGCAGCGCTCGTGAATAAGCTGGTGCCCTACGCTTAGCCTTAGAGCTGCGCCTATAGAAATTTGGAGTTTAGGAATACGATCAATTTTGGGGAAAAAACTGACCTGATATCAAGAATTGTGGATAATGAATGGAAAAGCTAAAGAGATGTCAATTCTCTAATATTTTGCGCTGATTTATCTATGCGTCTGGGAACCGTTGTCTTTGGCTTCCAGATTCTTTGGAATGATAGATGCATTGCCAGAAATTAATGCTTCTGCCAAAAGGAGAAAGCTTAGTGCGTGTGAATGTTTTATGTAATGGAATTTCACATTTGGTTAATTTATGGCCGCAACATATCAGTTGGTTCATGTCATGTGGGGCGCGGTGGTGTAGGGGTATGTTCGGTGCCTTGCAGCCGGAGGGTTGCGGTTCGAATCCACCTCAAGCCGCCGCGTAGGGACCCTGGGCAAGTCCTTCACTCGCAATTGCTCATGCGCTTCGGCGTGAAACTCCGATTCAGTGTCCGCGCTGTAGTCGGGAGCGCCTCTGAGTAGAAATCTTGAAGGGGCGCTATATAAATATCTGAAATGAAATATGACGCTGCAGCCGTTTGATTGAGTGCTCCATTTCGGGTTCGAGTTTTATCTAAGACGGGAAAATGGCCTGATGTTAAGGGACTTCGAGCAGGTCCTTCGCGTACAATTTTGCCTAACCCCATTTTCGATGCTTGTCATGTACGTATTCATGTATATATAACCATAACCATAATCATACATTTTATTTAACCCAAGTATAAAACAACGAAAAGCAAGTACAAAAGCGAAAAACAGACTAGCAACATGGGATCAATTATAGAACTACGACCCTAAAGGACCCAGGTTCCGCTAATGGGCCACCTGTAACAAAAGGAAATTTTTGGCAGTAGGCCTACTATTAAAGCACAGGTATGATATATAACATAATAATTCTTAACTAGTTAACTAAGTGTAATAAATTTAACGAGCACTAGACAATCGGGTTGATAAGATGAGACCGTATAGTCCAATTTTAAAAAGTGACACGTTAGCTAAAATTTAATTATGTATGGTGCTTTGTACTTTTCATTCCATGTGCATGCGTGTAGATCTCTAGAGTCTAGACCTGAAGAGAATCATTAGGTATTCAAACAACTCTGCTAAGCAAGTCGTTCAATGAAGACTCCGATGGTTTGGAGAAATATAGAGAATGCCAGCTGACAGATTCCCACACAATGCACTGCATGCAAGATTCGAAGAAAAAAGAAACAAAGGCAGAACAAGAGACTGCGCTGGATAGACAATATAAATGTGGTCATAACATTACTTGGACTAACACTAAGGGAGCAATGGACTTGACAAATGACCGAGGAAAATGGAGGTCATTTATTCGTACCCATCGCCGCCAAATGGCTTGCGTCAGGAACTGATGACCACGACGCTGAGGAAAAGAAGCCAATGTCAAACCAGGAACTATGCAACAATGTAGGCAGCAATATCTGTATTTATGAATGAATGTAGCAATGTATGTATGATTGTATGAATGCTTCTATTTCGGCGAAATGGAGGAAAGGGAGGAAGAGAGCGAAATGGTGGGTAGGGAGGAAGAGAGCGAAATGGAGGAAAGGGAGGAAGAGAGCAAAATGGAGGAAAAGGAGGAAGAGAGCGAAATGGAGGAAAGGGAGGAAGAGAGCGAAGTGGAGGAAAGGGAGGAATAGAGCAAAATGGAGGGTAGGGAGGAAGAGAACAAAATGGAGGAAAGGGAGGAAGAGAGCGAAATGAAGGGTAGGGAGAAAGAGAGCGAAATGGAGGAAAGGGAGGAAGAGAGCAAAATGGAGGAAAAGGAGGAAGAGAGCGAAATGGAGGAAAGGAAGGAAGAGAGCGAAGTGGAGGAAAGGGGGGAATAGAGCAAAATGGAGGGTAGGGAGGAAGAGAACAAAATGGAGGAAAGGGAGGAAGAGAGCGAAATGAAGGGTAGGGAGAAAGAGAGCGAAATGGAGGAAAGGGAGGAAGAGAGCGAAATGGAGGAAAGGGAGGAAGAGAGCGAAATGGAGGAAGGGAGGAAGAGAGCGAAATGGAGGAAAGGGAGGAAGAGAGCGAAATGGAGGAAAGGGAGGAAGAGAGCGAAATGGAGGAAAGGGAGGAAGAGAGCGAAATGGAGGAGAGGGAGGAAGAGAGCGAAATGGAAGAAAGGGAGGAAGAGAGCGAAACGGAGGAAAGGGAGGAAGAGAGCAAAATGGAGGAAAGGGAGGAAGAGAGCGAAATGGAGGAAAGGGAGGAAGAGAGCGAAATGGAGGAAAGGGAGGAAGAGAGCGAAATGGAGTTAAGGGAGGAAGAGAGCGAAATGGAGGAAGGGAGGAAGAGAGCGAAATGGAGGAAAGGGAGGAAGAGAGCGAAATGGAGGAAAGGGAGGAAGAGAGCGAAATGGAGGAAAGGGAGGAAGAGAGCGAAATGGAGGAGAGGGAGGAAGAGAGCGAAATGGAGGAAAGGGAGGAAGAGAGCGAAACGGAGGAAAGGGAGGAAGAGAGCAAAATGGAGGAAAGGGAGGAAGAGAGCGAAATGGAGGAAAGGGAGGAAGAGAGCGAAATGGAGGAAAGGGAGGAAGAGAGCGAAATGGAGGAAGGGAGGAAGAGAGCGAAATGGAGGAAAGGGAGGAAGACAGCGGACGCGATCTTGAAATTGGCTACTCTAACTAATAGAGTACAAGAACTTATTGATCCTTTATGCCAGTAGTCACCAACCCGTGTCTCTGTAGCAGCATGCGGCTTTCGAAAAGTTAAGTCGCGTCTCTCCAGGGCTTTCCAGAAAATGACGTTTTCTATGTAACAAAGTAAATTGATTAATAAAAATGGAATTGGGTTGCATGGTGGGTAGTAAAATCGCTTAATTTTTTGATCAACGTATTATATGCGAAAGAGCTTTTTCAGTAATTAACTTTCTGAAATAAAAGCTATGCTGTGATCTTATCTCGAGCACTACTGTTTCTGCCCGTTCTCTTAAGACTTCTTCTTTCGAGGGATTCTTCGCACGACAATGGCCAAATCATTCAGCTGCGTCTACTGCACTTTTAGCACTTAGTTTCATTCTTTCATATATTAGGCCTTATGTGTTGGAGTTGATTAGTTTGATTTTAATTTATATAATTATAGTGTTGAACATTTCAATTTGGAGATACCCAGATAAGAAGGTGATTGTAATACTTATTATTCCTGCCATCCACCATTTATTTATACTACGCTTGAAAAACTCGTATAATTATTTAACTTACTTCCCAAGTTATATAGTTATAATTATGTAAGTGTCTTGACCAACTTTAATAGATTGAGCTCGTTCTTCAATACTTTTGTGCCTTTTCTTATTTCCACATCACTAGTTTTATGAGTGAACTTTTGAGATTGTTCTCTAATTATTATCGATACCAAGAAGTTCGTACATTATTAAGCCAGCTACTGATTAATTATATTACTACCTGAAAAATAATACACACAAGTAACAGGCTTCCATAAATTTCAGATGAGGTCGTTTCATAGATATGTATCCAGATATTGTGAATGTTGAATTTTGCTTTTACCACACGTAGGCCTACTTAGGTGGAGATATGCTTCTGTGATTGATGAATTTATTTGTCAATATTGGTAAAGGTTTAAACAGCTCTAATAATACAACCCGCTTGGATTACTAATTGACATTGTTGATTACTGTCATTATTTGAATTTCAATTGTGCAGACTTTGTTATTGTGAGGTCGGCAAACATTTTCCTTCGCGGACACTAATCCAAGACTCTGAAAATTTCGTGGCACTTCAATACCCAGTACATACTAAGTCCGTTGATTCAAAATGAGCTGATCCACGTGTGCCGCCAGGACGTTTGAGAAAGTATAAGGGAGACCGGGGCTATATGTTACAATTCCCACTTTTTGTAAATTGGCTGTTCCTCAGCACCTGAGTTTTCCTAAGACCAAGGGGGTTTAGTACTTCATTATGTTACACAGAAATTAGTCACAGTAGATTTTGTTAATAGTGAATGAATTTTGTGCAATATTGGTGTTAGGCAAGCTACTGGAATGTAACAAATAACCCCGATACAGGGGTTACATGTTACATTCCCCGGGGTTGCAATGTTACACAGGTAGAATTGACATTTTACAGTAAATGTAAAGTGATTATTAAACAGGAACATCACTAACAATTATAAAAGATTATTCAGAACTGATTAGACCTATGTAAAGTCTGAAGTTCTTCAACAGTTGGTTAAATAAAAACGACGAAAAATAAACTGAATACTAGTGAAATCAGAAATCAGTTAAATGGGTCTACTTAAGCTTAGGCTTAGTCAGAGTCATAACAGTTGTGGCATACATAATAATCGTTTCCATCAGTGCAATTGTCGTGTGCCCATTCACCACATTCTAGGCATTGTACCCAGTCCTCATCGAACGATTCGCGCAAACCAGGCAAACCGTTTTCTTAGATTTATTATAATTGTCGCTGTTGTTGGTAACTGAACTCTTTTTGCTGGTTTTCGGAGCAGATTTCTTTGGAGCAGATTTCTTCGGAGCAGATTTCTTTTCTTTGGTGTTGGTCATACTCATAGATCCATTTTTTGCTAGTTTATTGTTTAAGTTTTTCCTTGCACCTGGGTCGACTCGTTTATTTTTGTTTCGATGTGCCTCGGCCAGTGCGTTTTTCACTGGAGTGTCGGTCAGTATCGAAGATTTACCACGCTTTCGACCACCTGGTTTCTGCACTCGAGGCTCAGCAACAGGGAATGGTCGAATGATCTGTGGTGTGATGTGACAATACTGATGATCAGTCACAGCACCACTTCGTGAACAAACAATAACCTAGTGCCCGTTGCAGTACTAGGGTAGCCTACAGCCTAATCTAAATGACATAGCAATGAAGAATTATTGGCCAACATATGCCAATAAGTCAATAGCACAAGTTAATAATACGGGGTTATATGTTACAAATGTAACATATAGCCCCTAGGCACATCTTCGTAAACAACAAGCTTTTACACATACAACGGTCAAGCTACATCGCTAGTAATATTCTGTTTATAAACACATATCACCATGCTACCAACACGCAGAATATGACAACCGAAGTACTAAAACTGGCCGCAGAAATAACAAAAATGCGCACTTACCTTTGAAAAAGATATCTGCTCAGAAAACGTTTATTTGCCCTAAATTGATCATGCTGTCAAATATATAAACAGCTCCGCCATTATACTTGCAGGCTAACTGTGCGCATGCGCTAGAACGTAGATATACACTACAAATAAGTAAACACCACAGATATTGTCGTATAACATATAACCCCCTGTAACATATAGCCCCGGTCTCCCCTAGTCTCAGAATGTCGTGCTGCCAAGTTCTACACTTTATTGTTTGGAGTGAGCGCAGAAATCAGTAGCACAGAACAGATACCGGTCTGCTTACGATATGTTGATGGCAGGAACAACACCGATTCCCAGCATGTGGTAAAAGAACAATTTACAACTTTTGTCCCGACGCGTGACGCCACTGGCGAAACTATTGCGACAATCGTCAGGCAGCATCTTTCTGAGGTCGGTCTTCATACATGTGTTATGGTGGGGCAAGGTTATGATAGGCTGCTAATAAGGGTGTTCAGGCACGAATGAGGGAGTTTTCCCTCGCAAGATATGAACACTGCAAAAGTCATAGTCTCCTTCTAGCATTATGTGACACGTGCACAATACCAGTAGTTCGCAATATGTACGCAACTGCCTGCAAAAGTTCTTACATTCATTAAATCATCTTCAAAGCGTTTGCAAGTATATCTTTGGTCTATCGCACACAGCGACAAAGCACTGACACTAGTAAAATTGAGAAGTTCAAGAATTTGTCACAGTTCGTCTGTTAATTTAAATTTTATTATAGCCGCAAAAGTCTGACGGTACACAGAAACTGACAACTACATGTAGGCCTACTTTGTACAAAGTAAAAAAATTTAGTGCTGTAGTTTATTACCGTACAGTTCTTTGTTGAGTCTGTCTGTTTCTAGTCTACGTTGGTGGGCTGGGACTTTGCAGCTGAGCCAATTTAAAAAACCAATTTGCCAAAGAACTTACAGTGTATATAAAATGTTATTACTATTAGCCAAAAAGATGATCTTCAAAATGCACCAGTACCTTTCTTCTTCATCTTCTTCCTTCCCTCTGCGTGACTGTCTGCATACTCTTTCTCGTCCTTCCAATAAAATTTTATGTATGTACGTATGCATGTATGTGTCAAAACGCTTCATATATCTCATAGAGACTTCTATAGAGTATAGAGTCTTCTATTCCTCCTCTAACTTTTCATCCTCACTTATAGTTTGACTGAATTCCTTTCTCTATTCCTCCGCGACCGACGTCTGCCGCCTCATGGCTGCCTGCCCAGCCGCCGACGCTGAATGGCGGAGCAGGCAACGGATTAGCTTTACACAAATGCTGCGATACATGTAGAACGTTTCAACAGTGGGCGAAGGCACGTCTTTTGCTCAGGGTACACAAGACGCGTTGGGAGGACAAGAAAGAGGATGCAGACACTTATGCAGAGGGAAGGAAGAAGATAAAGAGGAAAGGGAAGGAGAGGGGAGAATTATGAGTAGGAAGGAGACCGTGGCGTTTGGCCTTCAATGCACTGCGCTTTGGCACTATGCATCGGACCGTAAGGGGAGCAAATGCTGACGCTCTCTCCAATTCATTCGCCTGACCGACCGACCGATTCTGGTAGAAAGGTCCAGCGAACTGTACTTAATATCGTTGGATGCCAGCCACCAGAACTCAATCGCTCTTTGAGACAGATGTAGGCTAACGCTTTGAAAGGAAGGAGTCGATTTGAGCGATGATGATGAATTGGGTGAAAATAGATGAACTGATTCGAAAGACAATTAAGTCCTCTTCTATGGAACTTCATTAGTCGTTGACTAATTGCTCGTCTTGCGCAGTTTAACCAAATTGGATGATTAGATGGCAATGGCAGACTTGCTGCGAGAAAACCTAAAGAATGGACCTACGTTGTAATGTTCCGCAGTGTTGAGGAAGGGTGTCAAATGCTGAATCTCGGTGTCTGAAGTATTTGTTGATTCAGGAGTAATCGTTTGAGTAGGATCTGTCTGTCTTCAGTCTCTGTGAAGACATCTCACGAGAAGAAATTAACGGTAAGGACGCTATTACTTGGTTTTCGAGATACATGCAGTCTTCTAGACATATTTACAGCCAAGTAAATGTAAATGTACGTTGCCGAAATTTATCAACACCGTGCCGGTATCACGAAATAGAGTATCCGTCCTAGGACTATCCGGGGATGTATGAATTTATCCCCCCGGATGGAATAAACCGGTTTAGAGTATCTGGAGGGATAAACCATTCTATCCCTCATCGTCATACGCATCACGATAGCCAAGACGAAAATCCAGTCAAAATCACCAGAAATCATCACCAAAATCACTGTAAACTAATTTCAGTTAGACGTACAAACTAAAGACACGCAACTTAAACTATTTTATGTGTACAATAATTATATCCAAACAGTACGACTGAATACACTTAGAAACGGCCAAAAATGCAAACTAAACCGAATACTTCACTTCGCTAAGGGGGATACTCATGTATGGGGATACTCTATTTCGTGACACCGGCTTAAATACAGGCACAACAATATAAAATTAAGTCCGTAGGAGACAGGTTTTTGGTCGTTTTCAGTTCCAGGACAAAATAAGTAATTACGCGAACGCTTAAATTTACAAGCAGATTAAAAAAGTTTCTTTGAATGCATGATAGTTAAGCTGATTTATTTATACGAAAATCTAATTATACGCGTCGCTTTGCTTATTGCGTCGATTTGTGTGCAGACCTACTGTGCTGGTCGCTTTCTTAAGTTGGGTTTTGGTATCCAGTTAGCTACCAAAGATAGACAATGAATCGTTTTTAATAGTTGGGCATAACTTTCGGATACTTAAAGTGCCGCTACAGAAGCAGTTTCTGCAGATATAATAAGACTTCCTCGTAGAACTTGCATTTCAACAACGAAGGCCATAAATTGGACTACCTATAGCAATGACCAGTGAAATTGAAGGGATAGTTTGAAAGCGTTTAGCAGAGGTGGGGACACTTGGAAAAGTTAGCTTCTAAAGGTACTTGAAACAGCGTTATGAGGTTGTAGGACTATCGCTCATAGGGCCTTTCACTCATAGGACTTTCGCTCACACGCCGTGAATTGAGTTCTTATGTCTTTTTACAATAAAGGATCCTTGTCATCTGTTTTATTAACAACTTTATTGAAAGTTCTTGATTGAATATGATATTTCCCATTTTATTTTCCACCCGTGATATTCAATCAAGTAAATTTGACTGATTTAGCAAGTAATTGCTGGCTACAATCTTCAATATTTAATTCAAAAGTTTGTTCTTTACTATAGTTGCTAATTGTTCTTTTCTAATATTGGACAACATAAACAAAGCTTAAAGCTTAAACAAAACTTGCTTATTGCAAGAAATTCACTGAATGCATAATTGCGGCTGCGTATGAGCGATGTTCCTATGAGTGATGGTCCCTATGAGTGATGGTCCCTATGAGTGACTCCTATGAGTGATGATCCCATGAGCGATAGCCAGAATGCCCGTTATAAAAGTAGTTTCCGAAAATACAAAGACAATTTCTCATAACACGTCAACATTTTTCTATAGCACATCGTATTTAGCTGTTCCTAGCAAACCGTATAGCTGGTCTATCTGCCTGTTGGATCGCGATCACAAATCAACTTCTCTATGCTGTAGCTTTTGTAATGAGAGTACAAATACGGGAATAAGAATTCTGCTATATGGATTCATTCATTCATTCCGAGCATTTATATAGCGCCCCTTCAAGGAACCTACTCAGAGGCGCTCCCAGCCCAGCCACGGCTAAACAGAGAAGACTTGAGAAGGCGGCAGTAAGCAGGCATATTGCTGCGAGGCATCAAGCGCAGCTCAAGTGGGAGCCCATTCCAGGTTGAGGGCCCAACAACCGAAAAGGCTCGGCGCTGCTTGAGACATAAACGGGCCCGGGGGACAAGGAGCAAGGATATCTGCAAAAAACGTTACATTACGCAAATTTCAGGTTTTCTTCCAAATTCATTTATTTTTAATCTATTATAATTCGTTTTCTTTTATTCTAAACTACTCTTCTGCACAGTAGGCAAATACTTCCGGAGAGAATATGATCAAATATAGTATAGCGGCTAGTAACTTCTTTCCCCTCTTTTGCTCACACAATGCATTTTCACAATCACTGCATGGTTCCTGTCCGAAGGTATTTCCACTGCGCTCTTCCAGTCATAAATCAAACCTTAAGAAAGAAAGTATATATATATATATATATCATACATGTGCACCTAAATATATAGGCCTATATATATATATATATATATGTGTGTGTGTGTGTGTGTGTGTGTGTGTGTGTGTGTGTGTGTGTGTGTGTGTGTGTGTGTGTGTGTGTGTGTGTGTGTGTGTGTGTGTGTGTGTGTGTGTGTGTGTGTGTGTGTGTGTGTGTGTGTGTGTGTGTGTGTGTGTGTGTGTGTGTGTTTGTGTTTGTGCGTCTATGCGTGTTGACTTCTATAAAATTATGAAGGTTACAAAGGAGGAAGTGAGAAAGCGAACTCAGAAACTGACATTCAGGGTTTTGAAGAGTATCGATGGATGCATAGAACTGATTGAGAGGACGCCAAAAAAGATGGAGCGCAGGACTTATGAGTGCAAATTGGAACGAGAAGAAACAGAAGGACGTGGATCCGTGCAAGTAGGCAGAGGACAGAAGGAATTGGAACTATAGAGGAAGACAGAAAGAGAAACAAGGGAAATAGCTAAGACGGCAAACAGACAGAGCGAGGAACTGATATATATATATATATATATATATATATATATATATATATATACACACAGAGCGAGTGAGACAGACAGACAGACAGACAGACAGAGCGACAGAGAGACAGAGAGAGAGACAGAGCGAGACAGAGACATACACATAGACATAGACAGAGACAAACAGCTAATAGAAAGACAGACAGACAAACAGATAGGCAGGCAGACAGATTGACACAGAGACAGAGACAGACGCAGACACAGACACAGACATGGACAGAGAGACAGGGAGAAAGAGAGAGACAGAGAGTGAAGGAAAGAGAAAGAGAGAGACAAGACACAATAAAAGAGCGAAAGCAGTTAGAGAGAGAGAGATGGAGAGAGACATACAGAGAGAAAGATAGAGCCATCCAGTCAGCCACCCAGACGGACAATGATATATCATGGACTGGTATAATTGATCCGGCGAAGAACGTAAACCGGAAAAGAGCCGGGATTACATGGAAGAAGAGCCATCCATATCCGATGACTTGGGATCCAGTTCGAAGGACTAAGCCTTTGCGGCATCGCTGGCGGTGGCTGTGGCGGCGGTGGTGGTAGCTCCTCTACGGATATACTTCATAAGCCGCATCCTCCATTGCTTGTTCTTCTCTCACTGACCAACGTCCATCGCATTCCCACAACGAACTTCCACAGCCAATCGATACACTGTGGCTACTGTATCATCAGCCATCGACTGTGTGAGTCTGTGTGAATGGCGATGTCTAAGTGAAAAAGACAGTCTTTAGAGGGAGTCAAGTGCCCACGTTATAGAAATAAGGAGAATAGTCTCTTAAGCTAGCTGAAATGACAGAAAGAAGGAGTATAGTCTCTTAAGCTAGCCCAGAAAGACTTGCTTATATATGAGTATGGCTAGTTGAGTACCAAGTATTAGCAAGTTCATATTCTTTGCCACGGCATACGATGCCTTAGTGAAAAAGACAATTTTGTAACGCTTTGTCCTGATTCACGTGCCCTATTGAAAAAAAAGATATTAGTCTCTTAAGCAAGCCCAAATAGCCCAAATGATAGAAATAGGGAGAATAGTCTCTTAAGATAGCCCAACTGATAGAAAGAAGGGGAATAGTCTATTCAGCAAGCCCAAATGATAGAAATAGGGAGAATAGTCTCTTAAGATAGCCCAACTGATAGAAAGAAGGGGAATAGTCTATTCAGCAAGCCCAAATGATAGAAATAGGGAGCATGCATACATACAGACATGGATACGATATCATTCATAGCCTATATTTGTAAGAGTACAGAAAACGTATACTGTCAATGGTAAGACCACTCTTTAAGGGTAGCTAAGACAATGAATTAGCTAACACTTGGTACTCAACAGTACTCTAGGCAAGGCTTTCTGGGCTAATTTAAGAGACTATAACCCTTCTTTCTATATATCATTTGAGCTATCTTAAGAGACTATTCTCCCTGCTAACTTTTGGGTTAGCTGAAGAGACTATTCTTCTTTCTATCATCTGGGCTAGCTTAAGAAACTATTCTTCCCTATTTCTATCATTTGGGCTATCTTAAGAGATTACTCTTCTTTCTATCATTTGGGCTATATAAAGAGACTATTCTCCCTATTACATACATACATACATACATGAACACATACATAAATATACATAACTATATGTATGCAAACAGACATGCATACGCTATCATACATATTATGCAGCCATACATACCTACATGCATAAATCTATTCGCGCGCACAAATACAGACGTACGTCCACATGAATGCATATAATACATGTACCTCTGATTGAGACAGTATTGCAAATTGCACCTAAATACAGGCTACCGAGAGAGAGAGCTGTTGCAAGACGAGCAGACGCTGCATAAATATCAAGAACTTGACCATTTGACCGGAGCACGAACCCTGTAGAAAGGTTTGTCGCCGCAAACAAAGACTGATTCGCGATCGATACAGACACATCTCCTCCTCCTCTTCCACCTCCTTCTTCTCCTCCTCCTCTTCCTCTTCCTTCTCCTCCTCCTCTTCATCGATATTGCACGTCGTACTTTCTTCCCCATTCTATTTCTGCTTCCTTTCTATTCACAATTATTCGTCTCTTCTCCCTATCTTTTCCTCTCCTCCTTCTCCACTGCATTGTCGTTTCTGTCTCCTTCTCTTCTCCTCCTCCTCGCCTTCTTCTACCTCCACATTCCACCCACTCCTCCTCTGTCTTCCTTTCTCCTCCTTCTACGCCTTCTGTTTATCCTCCTCCTCCTCCTCCTCCTTATCTTCCTCCTTCTCCTCCTCCTTCTCTTCCTTCTTTTCTTCTTCCTCCTCCTCCTCCTTCTTCTCCTCCTTCTCTCCCTTGTTTCTTCTTCTTTCTCCTCCTCCTTCTCTTTCTCCTGCTTCTCTTCCTCCTCTTCCTTCTCCTCCGTCTCTTCCTACTTCTCCTCCTCCTCCTTCTCTTCCTCCTCCTCTTCCTTCTCTTCCTTCTCTTCTTCCTTCTCCTCCTTCTCTTCCTCCGTCTCCTTCTCCTTCTCCCCATTCTCCTCCTCCTTCTCTTCCTCCTCCTCCTTCTCCTCCTCCTTCTCCTCCTTTTCCTCCTTCTCATCCTCCTCCTCCTCTTCCTTCTCTTCCATCTCTTCCTCCAATATCAGCCGCCCTCAATTATTCATACAAGCACCGACATTTATGCATCGCACAATATCTACATGACAATCGCTGCAAAAATCTTTCGGCAGACAGGACTTCACTTGTATGTGTGTCACGTTGGCCCATTGGTTAGAGCGCTCTGTAACGAGGAGAGTACGGGTTCAAGTCTCCACTCAGGCGGTCACTGTGTATAGACCTTGAGGAAGTCCTCCGCTCACAACTGCTAAGCGCAGAGGTGGGCAAATACGGCCTGCTGGTCGGGTTCTGCCCCTGGGAACTTTTGAACAGGCCCTTGACGTGTCGTTTATTTTAGCATTGTACCTGGCACTTGGGAACCTATTATCCGTTTTATGTATTTTTAAAACTGAATAAACTTAAACCATTTTTTGTTTTATATTGTAGCATACGGCCCCTGAGCTGCCTTTAAAATCTTAGGGCGGCCCTCTGTTGAGAAGTTGCCAATGCCTGGATTAGCGCCATCGGAACATTATTTCACGGATTCTTTATAAGGGCATGTTCTGAAATTTTCATAAGTATCTGTTTCTCCCATAGTACCTCAGTAGGAAAGAGACCGGATTTCTCTTAGTTAATGACATTTAACTATTTACTGCCTGTAACAAGTTGCGCCTGTGACAGCATTGGTTTCATGATTAAACGAATATTGATTGATTGATTGATCGATCGATGTAGGCCTACTTCTGAACTTTAGGAGGGCAATATCAAATACTGTTGAATTAAATACAATTGCATACATTGTATTATGCAACAATAATAGGATAATCGATTTGATATTAGATTGTCCCTATAATTGGCAGGATCATCGATCCCTTCAGGATCCCCCTTCAGAATCCTTCATTTTGTATACACAGCCACTAAATTCATATTGCTTACTGTATTATTAGTTGGCTCACTTGGCTGCATCGCAGTAATTGATTGATTGATTCATTTATTTCGTTATCGATGCAGACTTATACATATGCAGATAATTATGTATAACCTTATATACTATGCACCTTAGCGTATGTATATATTATATGTATATATAAGTGTGTGGGGTTGGTTGGTGGGTGTGAATATGGTTGCATGGATGCAAGCGCGCGTGATTAGATGAGAGCTTATTTGCATTCTGCTCGCCAACTGTCAAACGCTGCATAGAAAACAGACAGGACTGAAGACTATGCATAATTTGAGCATTGAACATTGAAATCGTGTTCTGTCTTTTAATAAACTGCGTCTCTGAGAGTCTGAATATCTCCCTGTAAATCACTGTGTGTGTATGTGTTCTTGTGTGTGTGTCTTCTGTTGTTTATCTATGCTTCCTCGGTCTGTAGGTCTACTTTGTTGAAGTCCTACGAATGTATTTGCATGGCACCGAAGGCTTCACTCTGCAAACATGGATACAAACACACAGGAAACCGACAAACATAAATACATGCATCATACATTCATAGTTACATAAATTTACATACATGGAAGCCTGCATGCATGCATGCATGCATGCATACATGCATACATACATACATACATACATACATACATACATACATACATACATACATACATACATACATACATACATACATACATACATACATACATACATACATACATACATGTGTACCTATGTACATGTAGGCCTAAGGGGTTGTGCACGTGGCTTGGCCAGGATGGCATCTTTTCCAGCTTGGGCTCATTAAGGATTTTCTGGTTAATTGTTGTTTGTTCGGACTTCTTCCGTTGTTGCTGAACGGCTTGAACGGTGTTCGGACGTTTGTTGGATTAATTGCTGCTTATGTGTATAACTGCTGATGACATGCAGCTCTTATTGTATAAGTAATTGCCATCTATTACTGCAACTGATATCTAGGGGGGCCCTACCGAGTGGGACCAAGGTCCCTTCTGATCTCCCTATTGCAACCATCTGAACATTAATGTATATGAAATAACAACTGAATAATTCCTGATGGTTCAATAAAATGATGGTTATGGCTAAGTGGAGTAAGGAGAATGCTCAAGTGCAAAGCGACACACCTTGCGTAACACCGGTGATGGATTTGACCTACAATATATAATGTACTTAGTGGAATTATTAATATTCATGATGTTGTTCTTGACAACTCTTTATGCTGCTTTTTAACATTCGCCGGAACTCCCTGAAGGCGCACTATTCGTCACAATTTGACTGCTTGATCTCTGCCAATGCATAAACATGATGCTCGTACGTACAGCCGGTTGGAAAATTTGTCTATAGAGAAACAGAACAAAGTAGACCTATAACAAGAGGTCAAAGTAGTAGGTCTATAACACGAGACCAAAAGTAGGCCTATAAGTCTATAACAGGAGGCCAAAGTAGTAGGCCTATAGCAATAGCCAAACTAGTGAACCTATATGACAAGACACCAAAGTAGTAGGCCTAGACCAAGAGTCCAAAGTAGTAGGCCTACAGTAGCAGGCATATAGCAATAGATCAAAGTAGGAGGCCTATAACAAGACGCCAGATAGTAGGCCTATGACAAGAGACCAAAGTAATAGGCCTAAAGAAAGTTACCGAAGTAGGCCTAGAGAAAGAGACCAAAGTAGGCCTATGACAAGAGACCAAAGTAGTAGGTAATACTAGGTATATGATAAGAGACCAAAGTAGTAGGCCTATGACAAGAGACCAAAGTAGTAGGCCTATGACAAGAGACCAAAGCAGGAGACCTATAGCAAGAGACCGCACTGTCAATAGAGCTTGTAGGTAAATTTGCGAGCGAATTTCCTAGTAATCGTTACCGTTATCTCGAGGTGTATGTAAAAAGAAAGTTACGTCACGGAAACCAGCTTAATATTGACAGTCCTCTGCGTCAAATCAAAATTGTGTTCAGATAAGATTAGGTTCAGTTCCAGGATGAGATGCAAAGGCAAGGTCCAAAGACAAATACGCTGGAGAGGTCATAGATAGAAAGAGTAGAAATCACCATATGATTTGTAGGAGGAGTGCTTGGAATGAAAATATTGTGCAGAGATTGCAAAGGTGTAACTTTGGTGAGTGAAATGTGTGAGCAAGAGACGAAATGAAGAGAAAGTTGGCATCTGTGCAAAGAATCAAATCTAATCTAATCTAATGGCTTCTTTGGCACTGTTTGCATAAGTCATAAAGCAGAGAGGATTATATACGGCCCGCGGTCCAGGTCCGACCACTGGAGACCTTTGAACCGGCCCTTGACATGTCTTTTAAATTAACATTGTAACTGGCACTTGGAACCCTTTTATTCGTTTTATGTAGTTTTAAAACTGAATAAACTTTTTATTGTTGTGTAGTACTGTAGGTATTAGGATAATTAGGTTTTCATCATAAAAATTAACTTCATTTACTTTAACGGTTATTCTGCAATATTTAGTTTGATTAAAATTAATATTGGCCGATTTTCTGGGGCAAATGAATCTGCACAAATTAGCCGCGATAGACATGGGCCTACGCCCTACGGCTCCTGGAGCTGCCATTGATATCTTCGGGCGTCCCTCTGTGAAAAGAAGTTGCCCATGATGTCATAAAACATCGTTCTATGGTCGCTTCGTAGTTAAGAATTGTAACCCGTTGGATCGTCCTAATCGAAATCCGTCAGGGAAAGAAACATTGCAAGCAAGCATGGGTAATTTATGACTTCAATGGCGCCGGGGTCTAATTCGCAAGGCATCAATCGATGGCTCCCCAAACCAAACCGTAAAATGTGTGATAAAGCTAGAAGGGAGATAGTAAGCGAACTTATAGTAAGCGATAGTAAGCGATAGTAGGCTAACTCCGCCACTGCTCGTACGCTGGCAGTGCGAGTCCCAAGCCTGGATAAAGGAGAAGGGCTACGCTACTGAACTTTGTTATCACACAGTGTCGTTAAACTGAAACTACTACTACTACGAGACGGCTAAGCAATTAGCGACTAACCAGACGAATAATACGCGTTAAACGCAGTTCGATCGATGTTATTCAAACACAAGGATCAGTGACCTCATCTTCAACAAGACTCTTTTCATCACCATTGGCTTTACGCGATCATCTGACAGAAACCTATTTTCCACAATTTTACTGCAACGATCTCTGAGATGCAGCTAAAAGCAGTTGGCTGATCTTAACCTGTCCGCAGTTTTGCTTCTGACTTGTGCAGGATATAAACTAGGCCTATACTTAATGGGACGCTATATAAATGGAATGAATGAATAAATAAATGAATGAATGAATGAATGAATAAATAAATGAATGAATGTAGGCTACGTCTTGGTCTTCAGCCGGTTGCACAATGTTGCGCTGTGATTAGCCTATCTGGCACGTATACAGAAGCACCGCCATCTACAACGTCAATAAATTTCTCCAGGTTTTTTCCTGAAGCAGCCATTCACGCGGTCGATCTATAGGCCTACTTTCGAAACGACCATACAGCATTTATACGGCGCCACTTATTTAGTCATTCGTTCATTTATGTGGGACACGGCAGGCTATTCGTAAAGGATAGCTCGGTTTCTAACGTGGATATATAGTGTGAGTTCGAACATCACCTCAAACGGTTAGGCATAGGCTATACTTTAATATCAGGGAACTCGACCAAGTCCTATATTCATATTTGCTTCGAGTCTTACAAACAGATTTAGACCTACTTACTTTGGACTCGAAACATGAGCGTATTTAAGGGGTGGTTTAACGGGTTCAACCCCTCCCCAAATAAATTCATTGCTGTTGTAAAAACGCTAAAAATGTAGAAAAAATACGACAATTTCCAATGAAAACTTAAAACCCCCTCCGAAATTGTTTCTGGCTAAGCCTCTGGCTCGAAATAAATCGATGCAGTATTATTATTATTATTATTATTATTATTATTATTATTATTATTATTATTATTATTATTATTATTATTATTATTATTATTATTATTATTATTATTATTATTATTACTATTATCATTATCATTATTATTAGTCCGCGATTGGCACACGGCCCCTGAGCTGCCTTTAATATTCTAATTATTATTATTGTTGTTGTTATTTGCCCGAGGTAGGGAGACTCCCTCAGGCTCCTAGAAGCAATCCCGAAAATTCTGGCCGCTACTGGGGCTCGTGGTCATCAACCCCCGGTGTTGTGCATGAATGTGCCCTTCAATGCTATTGCATGGTACCGTTGTGTGCAGATTGAGGCGCTGGAAAAATGCGGTCTCCATTGGATCCCTGGTGGCGGCGGTCATCCCGGTCCTAGTTCGCTTAGGCCTATCGGGCTCAATGGCTCCAGGTTATGTGAACGGGGTTGTGCGTTGCGGGAAGTTCTGCGTTTTTCATGATTCTCTGTGAAGCGGACAGTAACACCTCGCTACCTTGTGTCGCCGGTGTCACGTGTACGTATGATGCTGCATATGTATGGATGTTGGTAACGTCCCATGTGATGTATCTTCCCTTAGCCCTCGCTCCGTCTGGTCTCTTCCCGCCAGCACCCGGAGGCCCGAAGGTTCTTTAGAGCTGGGTATGTCAGCTCTAAGGAGGGCTTTCCACATTGATATCATTCATCGCAAAATGGGGGTTGGCTCTTCCCTACCCCACCCCCTTGATTGCCTACCGAGTGCAGACCAATCCGTGGTGACCTACAGAATCTGCAGCCTCACGACACTGGCATTGGTGTGAGCACTGGTTTAGACCTATTCGAAGGCCTCTCACCACTCGTGCCACCTCGTTGCTCAAGCCTAGTCTGCACGACGAAGTTGGCACGGTCAGCAGCCAATCCCCGGCGTGGGGTGCCGTTACCGCTCCCAGTCTCGCCCAGTTGGGTGGGTCGGTGTTCGCGGACCAAACCAGCGTCTTCTCATGATCAAGCAGAGGTCTGTCTATGGTCTTCTGTCTAGTTACCTGGTAAGGTCAGTCTGCGAGCGTCTAAGATTTCCTGCTCGTATCATCATCATCATCATCATCATCATCATCATCATCATCATCATCATCATCATCATCATCATCATCATCATCATCTTGAGTTAGAAAGAAAAACAGCGGAAAATCAGGAATGTAACTTAAAGATGTCTTCTTTCAATGTAACATACTGGAGCAATTTCAGAGTGCTCGTGATAGAATGTTTGTTCAAATCTATTAAATTTCAATAGGCCTATTGCACTTTCCCAAAAGCTTTCTGTTCTTAACACACTGCATACGACATCAAACTCAGTTTAAAATTTTCCAAACGCAGTTGCACAGACAGTTGAAACAAGCCTCAAATAAACTGAAGAAAGAACAGCACTGACTAATTCTTCTAGCTACCTTTTCGTATTCAACAACGTCACATTTTTCATCATAAGTCATTTTGAATTAAGTAATCGGAAAAATTAAAATCCAGTCAAATCTATGGCAGACGCAAGAACAAACCTGAAACCCTTTAAATCAGTGTATCGCAAACTGTGTGCCGCGGCACACTAGTGTGGATCATGTGGATATATAATATAATTTTGATTAAATAATGCATCCACATGATGCTATAGTTCATTATTAGTTCTAATAAATAACAAATTCAAAATAATAATTATTTAGAATTGTTTTTTTTTATTAGCCGAAAAATGGATACCCTGAATTCTTTGCAAGAACCGAAAAAATTACGGAAAGGACGACCGTAGAATGAGTAGTAGAGGGAGAACTTCACAGATAACCAAACCATCCAGTTTATCGAAACGTAAATATAATGAAGATTATACCGGATTTGGCTTCATTTCATCATTAGTATTACTTACGGATTTGGCTTCATTTCATCATTAGTATTACTGGACTAAACTGACAAGCTTAAAATATGACACACTGAAATTATTGCTGTTGGTTTTGTAATTTTAATAAATTTTAAGTGTCAAGGCCAGACATAGGCCTATAGTGTGCCGCGATAAAAAATTTGCTCTGCTGAGTGTGCCGGGAGTTAAGAGTTTGCGAGACACTGCTTTAAATAAACGAAAAACTAGCAGTGGTGGCGCTACCATGGGTAGCCGTAGGTCATTTACCTGCCTATTGTTTTACTCTTAACCTGTCTTATGACCTGCCTACTTATACCTACTGCTGTGTAAAATTCTTTGGAAGTTTTAATATCTTCTTTACATTTAAAACATCAACGTCTGTCCCATAAGATCACTAGTGCTATTATTAGATCTAAACGACTTTTTACGTTTTACCTAGTATGTCAATAGAAGTCTATGCTCTAAACTTTTCGACCTACTGAATAACTCCCATGACCCTGACACGACCTGCTGAAATTGTATAGCTGGTACCGCCACTGAACTATAGATAAGCGAGAAAGCACAACAAAAATGAACATAGATGTCCCTGTCGAGCAAGAAACTCATGTCAAACGGTATTAACAATGTAGAAATTTTCAATTGTATAGTTGCTGTAAAATTAACAAATTGAAACTAGGAAGTTTTACCTAATCTTTCTTCTCCATTCTAGGAAAGTAACTTAAAAGGCGCTTTTCAAATAGTTCAAGAAATGTATCTTTCTGTGGATCCTCACAGTAGTGATTATAACAATGTTGCACAAACCCTTTTTCAATTTCAAACATTTCATCACACATTCCACAACCGTAAGGTTTCAAAATCTCTCCAGCATGGGTCCTTTTGTGAGATCTCAGAGAACCTGCCTGTGTAAATACTTTGTGACATATATTGCACATGCATGGTCTTTCTCCAGTGTGGGTCCTTATGTGGTATTTAAGAGAACCTGCCTGTGTAAATACTTTGTGACATACATTGCACATGTATGGTCTTTCTCCAGTGTGGGTTCTTATGTGGGAATCCAGATGACTCTTCCATGCAAATACTTTGTGACATAAATTACACATGTATGGTTTCTCACCAGTGTGGGCCCTTATGTGGTATTTAAGAGAACCTGTCTGTGCAAATAGTTTGTGACATAAATTGCACTTGTACGGTTTTTCTCCAGTGTGGGTTCTCATGTGGGAATCCAGCTGGCTCTTCCTTGCAAGTGCTTTATGACAAACATTGCACTTGTACGGTTTGTCTCCAGTGTGGATTCTTGCATGGCATTTCAGAGACTCTTTGTTTGTAAATGCTTTTTGACATAAGTTACACTTGTATGGTTTTTCTCCAGTGTGGATTCTTCTGTGGAGTTCCAGCTGACTTTTTGTTGCAAATGCCTTATGGCAAATATTGCACTTGTTTGGTTTTTCTCCAGTGTGAGTCTTTATATGGTTATTCAGCTGAGTCTTCAACGTAAACGCTTTCTGACATGAATTACACTTGTGTGGTTTTTCTCCAGAGTGGATTCTTCTGTGGTATTCCAGCTGACACTTCATTCCAAGTGCTTTATGACAAACATTGCACTTGTACGGTTTGTCTCCAGTGTGGATTCTTGCATGGCATTTCAGAGACTCTTTGTTTGTAAATGCTTTTTGACATAAGTTACACTTGTATGGTTTTTCTCCAGTGTGGATTCTTTTGTGGCGTTCCAGCTGACTTTTTGTTGCAAATGCCTTATGGCAAATATTGCACTTGTTTGGTTTTTCTCCAGTGTGAGTCTTTATATGGTTATTCAGCTGAGTCTTCAACGTAAACGCTTTCTGACATGAATTACACTTGTGTGGTTTTTCTCCAGAGTGGATTCTTCTGTGGTATTCCAGCTGACACTTCATTCCAAGTGCTTTATGACAAACATTGCACTTGTACGGTTTGTCTCCAGTGTGGATTCTTGCATGGCATTTCAGAGACTCTTTGTTTGTAAATGCTTTTTGACATAAGTTACACTTGTATGGTTTTTCTCCAGTGTGGATTCTTTTGTGGCGTTCCAGCTGACTTTTTGTTGCAAATGCCTTATGGCAAATATTGCACTTGTTTGGTTTTTCTCCAGTGTGAGTCTTTATATGGTTATTCAGATGAATCTTCAACGTAAACGCTTTCTGACATGAATTACACTTGTGTGGTTTTTCTCCAGAGTGGATTCTTCTGTGGTATTCCAGCTGACACTTCATTCCAAGTGCTTTATGGCAAAAATTGCACTTGTATGGTTTCTTTCCAGTGTGAGTTCTTAAGTGGATTTTGAGATTGTAACATTTTGTAAATGTTCTGTTACAGAATTCACATTTGAATTGTTTTTTGTCATTATGGGTAGTTGCTGGCATGTCCATATCTTCAACAGAGTATAAGACAAAATGAAGCTAGGCCTTTCTGGCTTATCTACATTATTGTGGTATCTGTTAGGAGTTGAAATGGGTAGATATATAATTTTGATTGGACTTTGCTATGGAGTACCATATCCCGATAAGAATACTGGCACTGGGTTTTGTGAACGTCAAGAAAGGTACAAAATTGAAAATTGATATCCTTGATTTGCCATACTGAACTGCTTAATGGGAAGGACAGAAATAAAAAGTTGAGAAATCTTTAGATTTCATTAATATCAACATCATTTACTGTATGCCATGATGATGATAGCAACTAACGGAAACAACATTCTGGAGTCAGTCACACAGAAACTTATGAGAATATGCCAGTGAATCTGAGGTTAAGAGACCACATCAGTACCAGTGATCATCACAGAGTTAGAAACACATTAGCAATGGAGTCTATTGGAATAGGACAAAGTTCTATAGAGAAAACTATTAAGTACCTAAACTGAAAAGAGCCGAATAATAGATAAATCCTAAATAGTTGCACAAAGAGAATGGAGGATTTTATAAGATAGACGCAGGCACAGATTATCAGTGCATGTGTGTGCACTATACAGATACCAAAGGAATGGAGAGATGCAGTCTAGTTCCACTGTGCAAATAAATAAAAGAACATATGGTTAGAAATGGCAAAGAACAATTAAGGCTACTCGAGGCCATAGAGAAGATTCTGTTACAAAACCAACTGTATCTGGAGGTAAGAAATTTTTTTGTGCAAGGGCATTACAACTGTTGATCAGCTTGGCTTAACGAACGTTAGACACAACCATAGCTTTGAAGAGGAACTTATGAGAAATAGGCCACTGAAGCAAATAAGACAATAGTAATTCCAAACTAGCGAAAGAATCTACTCAACCACTTAAAAACTCTACAACGTTATGTTGCTTAATGCTAAACATTACACAGTTCAAGTAGCCAATGCCTACACATTTCTTGTAGTGATATTTTTCATCACTTTTAACAGATTTAACTGTCTGCAGTTATTTGTCATAATTTTTTCATAGTGTCAAGTGCAGTGATAATAGCTCCACTCAGCTTATGGTTGGCTATACGATGCTCATAAAGTGATATAATTTTCTATTTTTCCTCTGCTTCTTGTTCTTCTTCTGCTTCTTGTTCTTCTCCGCCTTCACCTCTACCACCACTCCACCAGCTCACTGCCTCTTAGACAGGCCTACTCACAGGCCGTAATGCCAATTCTGTGACCTATCTAGCCCAAAATTGGTCAGTATTGGGACTTGTCAGAGCGCAACAAGCAATGCCTTCGCCACCCTTTCCAGCGACAAAGTCCTTTTCCTTTTCCTCTTCCTCCTGTTCCATCTCCTCCAGGAAGAGAAACAGGGCAAAAGAAGGTTGTACACTTCTGAAAAGTTGGACCCGAACATTTTTTGCATCAGTGATGCATTCCTCAGTATGCATAATAGTGGAGTGGTTATAATTAGCCTACTACTAGTATGAACCTATAAATGAAAACGCAAGTAGAAGATAAAAATCGAAAACTATCAAAATACAAACTGAATAATATATGCTTTAAAAATCAATCGTAAATTAATGACAGAAAAGAATAACTCACTTGAATCAGCAAAATAATTAACAAAAGCGAATCTTCCTCTTGTCAAACGAACAAAATGGCGTTAAATTGAAAGAAAATGCAGTAACTAGAAGTTGGATGATTAGCCCTCCAAAATTGTCGCTAGATCAATATTCATTTTCTTTTCACGCGCAATAATATAATAATAATAATAATAATAATCTTTTCTTTATTAAGCGCCTGACAAACGCACTGCGCTGTACATTTACATGTTATGCAATTTAAATCTTAACTACTAACAGAACAGACAACAGAGCAATACAACGGCGCTAATAGCAGCCTACAAAGCACGTCCGCCCTACGGGGCTCGAACTCGGTAGGCTACTCTCTCTCTCTACGCCAGATGTTATCCAATGCGCTATCGGGTGGTGGTGGTGGTGGTGGTGGTGGTAGTAGTAGTAGTAGTAGTAGTAGTAGTAGTAGTAGTAGTAGTAGTAGTAGTAGTAGTAGTAGTAGTAGTAGTAGTAGGCCTAGTAGTAGTAGTAGTAGTAGTAGTATGTTGTAGTAGTAGTATTCTTTGGGATCAGAATATAGTAGGAGGATCTATGCTCCTTTCGATTATAACCCTTCCATTATGAATAATAATTGTCTGTTAGCGGCACAGTTAGCCTATTTTCAATTTCTCAGCTGATTTTCAATTGAACTGTTTCATATCGATTGGCTACCTATTGGTTTCACGTAGTAATGACCATCGGTATTGATAAATCAGTGGATAACTTCAATGGCGCTGCAGAGGTTGATAGAATGAAATTTCCTGAAGAAAGAAAATGCAATAACGTAGATGTTGCACGGATCTGACGGATATTCTAACCCAGCGACTCAGTGCCTCGCTTCATTCTACGGCTAAGCCAGGTTCCCTCGTGTAATCCTCTTCCGGTTTCTTCTCTTCCTCCTCCTTTCCAGTCGCCTCCTTATTCCCGTCTCTCAGTCTCTTCATTCTCCCCTTTACGTGTGGCCACGTGGTCGTATATTGTCGTCTCCTTCCTCCTTCCCTCTTCCTTCTCCATTCCCTTTTATTATCCTGTTCTCCTGCTTCTCTGTTTGTATGCACGCGTGTATTTTTTATATGTATGTATGTACGCACGTAGGTTCGTATGTACGTATGTGTGCACTGTGCATGCATTTATATACGTATGTGCGTACTCGTACGTATGTACGTATACATGTATGCGTGTATTTATATATGTATATATGTACGTACTTATGTATGTATGCATGCATTTATACATGTATGTACGTATGTACGTATGTGTGCATGCATTTATATACGTATGTACGTACTCGTACGTATGTACGTATACATGTATGGCTGTATGCGTGTATTTATATATGTATATATGTACGTACTTATGTATGTATGCATGCATTTATACATGTATGTACGTACTTATGTATGTATGCATGCATTCATATATGTATGTATGTATGTATGCATTTATGCCTGCATTTATATATGCATGTATACATGTACGCACTTATGTAAGTACTACGTATGTATGTAAGTATGTGCCTATGTATGTAGGCCTATGCACATAATTGTATGCATGAGTGTATGCACGTATGTACGCTTGTATGTATGTAAGTATCCGGATACATGTAAGTATGCAGAGGAGGGCGGGGCAAGAGCGGCCCCTTAAGGATTTAATCTAAATATCCACTAGCAGGTGAAAATATTGAAACAACGGACTATACCCTGTTATAGGCCATTGAAGTGGCTCTGCAGAGTATACAAATTATTTCAAAAAAATACATGTCATTCTTTGGTATTTAACATTTTATGCAGGCCTTTGAAAAGCCACTCTTGCCCCACCGGTGGGGCAAGAGTGGCATGAACGGCCAGTCAATATGGAAGCAATGTCGTATTCAGTTATTCTTTTTCCCATGTTATTTATCATCCAGCGGTCACACTCTTGGCTGTAAAAAACTTTTAACGCTCTAAAGACAGTGTGATCTAGAGGCTGGAGTTTGCTGCCGGTGTGGGGAGGCAGAGTTGAAAGTATAATCCCGTTTGCTCTTGCTTGCTTTTCAATCGCTTCAAGGGATTTATGACTGACGTGATTGTCGAGTACAAGGAGGACCTTCTGCTCCTTGGTTGGTCGAACATGTTCAATGAAATGGTCCAAATATTGAGTGAACAACGTGCTGTCTATCCATCCATTTCCTGAGCAGTACCCAACAGTTCCAGAAAGAGCATCATGCAATAAGCGATCACTCATTCGCTGCCTTGGGAAAATCATGGCTGGCGGAATAAACTGACCCGTAGCACTAGCAGCAGCGACAATTGTGACAGTGCGACCCTTCTCTCCACTTGCAATTCTGCCAAGGTCAGAAGTGGACATTCCATAGAAGATTCCTTCCATTTCCACTACACGTTGCCTCAACTGACTTTCCATTTCGTCTGTAAAAATTCGTTTGAATCGACCCAGATTTGTTGGTTGTGGCAAATCGAATGACTTTAAACGCTTTTGTATGGTCGCTCTAGGAATTCTAAATTCTTTAGACGCTGCTCGCAGGGACATTTCTTTATTTTTGACAACCGTCAAACAACGTTGCAAATTCTCAGATGGATATCTTCCACGCTCGCTTTTCCGTTTATAATGTCTAACCATGTTCTGAAAACGAGACTAAACAAATTAACAAATGTGAAAATAGACCCCTATAACAATTAATAAATGGAAGACAAAACTTTTATTTAGTACAGCCTTAAGATGGGGCAAGAGTAGCCGTCGATGGGGCAAGAGTAGCCGAGGCCACTCTTGCCTCATACTGCCACGGCTACTCTTGCCCCGTTGCTGTACCAATTACATTTTTAAATAATTACTAGTGACATCTTGCGAATTCACTGAAACTAATATGCGCATTCAATGCCCTTGTTATGTCTTCACAACAAAAACCTATCGAAAAATTTCGTATCAAAAACATTGATTTTATCCTAAATTATTCCTAACCATTCCGATTTATACAGATATTAGGAAAATCAGAAATTCCTTACTTTCTTATAGAGTTTCGCAAGTAAACATAACAAATTTTATGTCGTTCGAAGCGGCCGATAAATGTCTTTCAACGTGGCGTAGTTTAATCTCTACGCATGCGCAATGTTTTATGATAGGCTTCCGGTTATTCTTGCCCCGCAGGCCGCTGTTGCCCCGCTCTCCTCCATGTATTCAGAAGCTCATGTGCGCTTTTTGTTTATTTGACAAAGCGTTGAGTTTTTCTTCTCTGTTGTATTCTTTGTGTTCCATCAACTCCTTCTCTCCTTTTGTTTCTGTATCTTTCTGCTTCTCCCAATCTCCTTCCTTTCTTCTTTCTTCTTCGATCCATTCTCTCCAAAACTGACTCGTTATACACTCCACCATTCATCCTTCTCTCATTCCTCTCATTTTCTTCTTTCTTCTTTTCTTATCAATCCGACCCCTTCATTCTTCAGCTCTATCTCCGCATCATCCTACTCCGCCTTCTACTCTTCTCCATTTCGCCTCCTTTTACCAATTTCCCTCCCTTTAATTATCCGTGGGTCTGTACAGTTCCGTTATTGCTCCCGTAGGCGCCGTACACGCGAATAGTTTCTTCTTCGGGCATCAGCGATTTACAGGCATTTGTTGGATATACGGAAACGCCGAATGGTCATTCGTAGCCACCGCCTCTGCTCTAATCATTTGTCTCTGGTGATCTAAGCGCCAGTTTCGGCAAATGGTTCACTTAGCCAAATTGCAATAACTTCACACAACCCTTGATCCAGTGACTGTCGACCGTGTTAAGCGATTTCTATGCTGATTACACCCCGATGTGCTCGGTTTAGCTGTCTGGGTTGAGCCAGAGTAGAGAGAGGAAAAACGATT